>JADRCG010007704.1:0-21075 GCA_019844195.1 Rhabdomys dilectus
TCCTCAAAATATTTGTACAGGAAACCTGAACAGAATCTACTTTTCATATTTATATAGTTATGAATATATATATTATACATATATATATACATATATATATTATATATGTACATTTCAGAAGCCTGGAATACTGCATTTGAGAAGATAAACATTTAGAAGCTTGAAAGACAATCCAAAGTTGACCCGTGGAATACACACACACACACACACACACACACACACAAACATATATGTCTGTGTGTGGTATATGATAATAATTAAGGAATAAGATGTCATTTATTTAAGATGGAGTAATAGAGAGACATGAGAGGAGTTTGAAGGAAGGACGGCAAGGAATTAATTTTGCTTTAATGATTTCTCAGAAAAACATACAAGTCTTGTCAGTTGTGATAATTTGGGTAAAACTGGAAATTATTTCAGTAGAGAGACCTTATGATTGCATTCATCTCTTAGACATAAGGAGTTGTAATTCCCATCACCCACCAACAGGATGCTGAGCCTGGAGTCATACTGGACACTAATAGGTGCTGTGGAACACTGTGATGTAAGGGAGTCTGTGTGCACAGTACTGTTGTCCAGATGCTGGATGTGTGCAAGCATCATGCAGTGTACATTTCAGAAGCCTGGAACCCCGAGTTTGAGGAGATAAGCATTCAGAAGCTGAGAAAGACAATCCAAAGTTGACCGGTGAAATTACTGCAGAATACTCCATTCATACCTTAGTTGCTGTAAAATTTCATGTAGTATAAAAGGAAAAAATGATGTAAAACCGTTTTCATAGGTCATCTTGTGATTTTTCTCAGGATGATATTTAAAACATAAATGCTTAAATTAACAATTATTGAAGGAAGAAAATAGTAACATCAGCAAATATATTTCTCAGCTCCTACCCATTAATACTCAGGTGTCACATATACAAAACATGATATAGGAACATCACGACCATATAATCCAATATCTGTGGCAGAAAAGGTAGAAAGGGAAAATGACCAAGGAGCAGAGTGATATCTGTTCCACTTTAAATTCTCAATTTTCATGTGTTCGCATACTTACATTTGGTCAGTAAGTTCTTCCTTTACTGTCCTACCCCTTGCCTGCTGCAGCTCCTGTCCTTCATCACAGTGCTTTGTGTCACTGCTGAACTCTGAACAAATCCAGAAACCCAGAGGACAGACAGAGCCACGTCATTGTTGTCTGTATTTTCACTTTATTTCACATTCATGATTGTGTATGTTTGGTGTTGATAAGTAAGTTTTTTTTTTTTTACCAAGACTCTCTCCTCTGTGTGTGTGTGTGTGTGTGTGTGTGTGTGTATGTGTGCTCGTACGTGTGTGTTTATTTATCTATAATATAGGCGAACCACCTGCCCAGGATGTGCACCACCCATTATGCTGTGTGCCATGTCTTTATCAGTCATTAATTAAGAAAATGCCATACGCCTCCCCACAGGACAGTCTCATGGAGACATTTTCTCAACTATACTTCTCTTTTCTCCAATGACCTCAGCGAGAAACAAGTTCACAGGAGAACAAGCCAGCCCAGGGCGTCGTGATACTTACATGATTATTCTAGGTTTTAATTAAAAGTATGATATCATTCGTTCATTGGTCTGTATTTCAGGAAATGCTGTCCTTCTGGGACGTGGCTGTTGATTTCTCTCCAGAAGAGTGGGAATGCCTGGAGCCTGCTCAGTGGAATCTGTACAGGGACGTGATGTTGGAGAATTACAGCCACCTTGTGTTCCTGGGTGAGCATTGCATTTTTAGGGAATTTGTATTTCACCATCAACATGTCGGTTTCTCAGTCAGTACAGTGTATCATGGAAGATGGTGCTTTTTGCCAGCAATGTTAATATCCTTCATATGCAGAAAAATTGGAGAGGTTGTCCAAACTAAGTTAGATTTCATTTTTCTCTGTGTTTAACCTGTCTGTATTGGAAGCAGACACCCTGCAGTGTAGTGGGTCTATTAGAAATGCAGTGTCGTTAGGCATGGACCACACCTGTGAAAGCCTTCCACAATTCAGTTTTAATAATATTCCCTTTAAATTAAACTCAGAATCTGGACACTGTAAATTCCTTCACATATTGTAATGATCCTGTCAGAAACCATTTAAGGAAGTAATTGTCTGCAATCATTCATTGCATCATCTCTTATCATCACTGTATTGGAAGGGACATGTCAATTGCCAGTAAAGAACTCTTCACCTTGTTCCCTTTGTCTACAAACAGGTCTTGCTGTCTGTAAGCCACATCTGGTGACATTTCTGGAGCAAAGACAAGAGCCTACGGGTGTGAAGAGACAAGAGGCAGCCACTGTGTATTCAGGTGTGTAAGACTGAGGTAAATAATAGCAGCCTCCTATCTTCAGAATCAGGTTTTCAGTGAGCTGAAAGCAGACAAAAAATACCTCCTTGGAGGACCATAAGGACTAGGTTGCAGTTTGGTGTCAGCAAATACATCGGTCACTCCAGTGCCCTCTGGCCCTGATTTACTTGATTATAAAAGCCCAATTCATAATCACACCAGAGGCAGGCTAGTGGCCTATAGTTTCAAAAGTTTTCATTCTATCTATTCAAACAATTCAAACAGTGGATCTTCCACAGCTCCAGGTTTGGAGGCTGCAGGAAAACAGTTTCTCAGCAATCTTGCTTAGCTTGGGTGACCAGTTTGATTAAACTCAGGCCAAAGAGAGTCACACTGGGTCGTGACAGTCTTTGCACTCTTTGCCCGCCTCTGAATGTTTGCATCCTTCTCTACAAACCTAGGTATGAAATCATTGTAAGAAACCAACATCACACTTAAGTATATTTCAAATCACTTATGTTTATGCTAGTGAAATTCATTTTGAGACTTCTTTGTGAAGTATGAAAATTTTCTAAAATGTTTTTCTATCACTCAGTAATAAGGATTTAAAATAGATGCCTTTAGTGAAACATAATTCAAAGATTAAACTATACCACTAGGAGTGTGTGTTTAATATAATATCTCGTCAATAAGGTTTCAGAATTTTGTGGATTCACGATTTTTCCCTTTGTTCTTGGATCTTCTGCATCGTTGTTTCTAAGTGTGCAGTGCCTATCATCACTTGGTATGCTCTCCCTATATATTTTGGTGGATGTGTAAAATACATTGATAGAACATTTAAGGAGAGTGTAAGATAAAAATATCTATAAGCTTTGCTTCTGTGAATGTTCCCTTCATGGGTAAACAGGGATCTTCCATTTTCATGTCATGTTCATTATCACTCTCTACTCAGTGGCTCAGTGGTTATTTAATCTTGTCAATGAATTAGTCTTAGAAATAGGTAATTTTATTGCAAAGTCTGGTGCCCCATTCCATTAATTTCAGCACTTAAGAGGAGGAAGCAGGTGGATTTCTGAATTCAAGGCCAGCCTCATATACATAGCAATTAACAGGACAGCCAGGGCTACAAAGAAACCCTGTCTCAACAAAACTAAAACCACTCAAACAACAAAGCTACTAGGAAATTGACATTGACACATACGTTGCCCCAACAAAATTTCAGTTACTCATGGGTGAACTTGACATTTATTATTATGCCTTAATATCTGTCAAGTATATATTTTCCAGTCATCAATATGAAATATGAAATACTGTCCAAAATCCTTAGGCTACATGGTTTAGTCTTGATGTGGACCGTCTACATGTTATGCGACATATGTTTTATGCCTTCCAAAATAAAACTTTTTTTTTAAAGATTTATTTACTATATATGGGTACACTATCTTGAGACACACCAGAAGAAAGCATCAGATCTCATTACAGATGGTTGTGAGCCACCATGTAGTTGCTGGGATTTGAACTCAGGACCTCTGGAAGTACAGTCAGTGCTCTTAACCACTGAGCCATCTCTCCAAGACCCTCAAAATAAAACTTTATACTTAGGATAAATTTTCATGTTCATCCAATCTCAGAGTCACAATTAACTTTTTCTTTTTCAGGTTTGGCTACTTTATAATTTCATAGATGTGTGGCCTTATAATATCTATATTGCTTGAAAGGCTTATTTCTGGTAGTAAACTGCCCTTACAACTTACTTAGCTATTTAACTTAGAATAATATGCCATTATTTCTATGTTCTGTTTGATTGTGCTCTTACTCCAGTACAAGTCCACACTCTTTGCACCTACCCTATTTTTTTTTTTTTTTAATTTGGTCAGTGTTTACAGGCATTTAAATATACTGCAGATTTTTATTTATGGTTAAATAAATATGAGTCAATGTCTTCATTTTAAATAATAAGTCATATAAATATAAAGAATATTGCTTAACTTTTGTTCATGTCTCAACTTTGACTCACCAGGAATAATACCCAATGATCCTAATGACTACAGCAAGACCACTGATTGTAAATCACTCCTTATGAAACGACAAAGAATTCATATAGGGGAGAAACCCTACAAGTGTGGAGAATGTGGTAAGGCCCTGAGTTCTCATAAAGCACTTTCCATACACCAGAGACTTCACACTGGAGACAAACCCTATGAGTGTGAAATGTGTCATAAGGCCTTTAGTACTCGCTCGTCACTTTTTATACACATGAAAAACCACACTGAAGAAAAACCCTACAAGTGTGAAGACTGTGACAAATCGTTTTACTATCCTTCAATGCTCAAGCAACATCAAAGAATTCATAGTAGAGGAAATCCCTCCCAGTATGAAGAATGTGTCAAAAGATTTTCCCCTCCTTTACACCTTCAGGAACAGGAACAAATCTATACTGGAGAGAAACTCTACAAGTGTGGAGAATGTTATAAAGCCTTTCGTTATCACTCAGCCCTTAGGATACACAAGACAGTTCATACTGGAGAGAAACCTTACAAGTGTGAAGAGTGTGGAAGATGTTTTTCGTCATCTTCCTGCCTTAGAAGACATCAAACAATTCACTCTGCAGACAACCCCTACAAGTGTCAAGACTGTGGCAGGTGTTTCTGCTCATCTTCATCCCTTAGACGACATCAAACATTCCATTCTCAGGACAATCCTTATAAATGTGAAGAATGTGACAAAAGGTTTTCATGTTCTGCAAGTCTTCAAGAACATCAAACAATTCATACTGGAGAGAAACCTCACAAATGTGACAACTGTCACAAAGCCTTCCGCTATCACTCATCCCTTAGGAGACATAAGACACTTCATAGTAGAGTGAAATTCTACAAGTGTGAAAAGTGTCCTAGGTGCTTTTCCTCATCTTCATGCCTTGTACGACACCAGGAAATTCACTCTGAAGACAATCCACACAAGTGTGTGGAATGTGGCAAAGCCTTTGTTAATGTTCATAGCCTTAGTCGACACATGACAGTTCATACTGAAGAGAAATCCTGCAAAGGTCTTAAAAAGTTTATATTTCTTCAGCCCTTAAAAGACATCAAATAATTCGTACTGAATAAAACTCTGTGACTCTGTGGAGTGTGGTAAAAATAATTCCTAATCCTTCAGACCTTACCCAACTCAATCAAAGGGTAGACTATTAAGTGAATTAGTTTGGAAGGTCAATACCAACATGTTACATCCATCAGTACAAATATAGAGAATGTCATCAGAGAACAGTAGAGACTTCTCTGTGCTATAACCTCCCAACCAGTGTTTCTGTTCCCACACAGTTTCTCTAGTGTGCTTGAATGTTGTATGGCTTGAAGAGTTTCTTCTATACCTATAGATATAAAACAAAACTGTTATTTCATTGGTCTGAGATCTAAGCCATGGTATAGTTACTGTCGTTTTTCTCAGTGGGGTCACCCAATCTCCTCCAATACTGTTTCTCCTGGGCATGTAGAAAGGTTGATAAACTCACATGTCTCACCTTTTATAAAATGGTCTGCATTGGTTCTAACCCAGACTGAATGGGCATTAGTGTTACTCTCTCTATGAAAATCTAACAGAACACACTGAAGTCATGTTCAGTTCCAGAATGACAGAGGTAGCCCTGGTAACCATGTGCTGTTGGATTTTATGGCAAGTTAGACAAGGTCTCTTACCCTCACTATGAATCACTGGAGCTGCCTTTTTTTTTTTTTTTTTAAATATATTTTCTTTCAGAGTCAGGGGCACTGTTCCAGGATAGGAGATTCAGACCTTAGAGATGCATATGCTTAGGTTTGACATGGAGATGCTAAATCCTAGTTTCAAACCCATGCTTCTCAATTTCCCAAAACAGCATATGTTGACAGATTTGTAATATTACCCATACCCCAAAAGTCGAGTGTTTTATATAATGCAAACGTAAAACAAAGACAAGGGTATTCAGGCGTTTTGGAGCAGAAACCAAGGCAGGCCATAGACATAAGGCAATAAAGTAATCTCAAGAGTAGAGGAACTATCCCATCTCACTTGGAGGAAGCAGGCTCGGAGATACAGCAGGAAGAGCAGGCATTACCACCCAGCATAGCTTCTCTATCAGTATTACTTCAGAACTACATTATCTAAGGGACTCTCTAAAACAGAAAAACTGGTCTCACACACCTCATAGCCACTGGGGGTTGGGGCCTGGTCTCCTTGGCTGGCTAAGATCCTGAATGCCTGGGGTCCCAGAAGCGTAAATAGTTGTGGATTGTATGCTCTACTCTTGCCAACATAGCATCTCCTGCTCAGGAGCCTTGTGCAGCCACCACAAGTAGTCCTGTCCTGCTTCCCTTAACTCAGGATGTGACCACAAGAAAGCAGCCTATTTTACAGTCTGTTCATCAGCACAGGGTCCTTTCAGGTAACTGGACACTTAGCAAACAACCAGCAAATCCCTATTGTGAGGAGCGGGTGCGGCAGTGCGGCCAGCTAAAATGGCACCTGGGCCAAATCTTATGAATGGCACCTGTCAAATCTTATGAATGGCGCCGCTTCTTAGTGGTTTGCGAGCCGTGTGCCTTTCCCTAACTGAGCCACAACCGCAGAACTACTGCGCAGACTCGCTGCCATGAGAATCGGGCTGTTTGAGGTGCACCAATGAGGCATGCGCACGAGGCAGGTGCTGATTGGGACAGGCAGAGGTATAAAAGGACAGCCGTTAAGGGGCTGTGGAGAAAGAGCTTCCAGAGAGGAGATTGTAAAGGATCCTGAATAAACTGCGTTGAGAAGAACTCCGAGTTGCGTCGTACCTGTCTGCTGGTCAGATAGAGAAGTGACAAGTGGTGGCCCTTACGGGGAGTTCAGAACTCAGCTGCAGTCAGGGCAGCTAGCTGGTAAGTTCCCAGGTAAGCGGGACAAAAGAAAGTTCTCGGTTCAGAGACTATAAAGTTCCCAGGCAAGTGGGACAAGGGCAAGTTCTCAGTTCAGAGACTATAAGGTTTCCGGTTTCAGGACAAGTTGGACAAGTTGTACCATGGGAAATTCATCATCCTCACAGTCGCTGCAGCATGCTCTTCGTGGCTTGCTAAAAGTGAGAGGGGTTGGTCTTAAAAGGTCCACCGTGGAAAAATTTTTACAGGCTATAGATGAGGTTGCACCCTGGTTTTCAGTTTCGGGGCACCTCACACTACCCAGTTGGGAGAAGTTAGAAAGAGATCTTAAGTCAGCTGAGGAAAAAGGAAAACTAGCCAGCGGAGTAAAGCCTGTGTGGAAACTGGTGAGATCTTGCACTGAGAACAGAGAAGGGAAATGCACTGCAGAGTTAGAGAAGGGTATCTGATTCACTAGAACAACTGAAAGAGGAGCGATCTCAAAAGTCTGAGAATGAAGAAAGTTCTGAGGAAGAAGAGGTTTCTGAAGCTGAGTTAGAGAGGCTGGCTCAAGACCTAGAGGAAGCGAAACTGGATATAGAACCCTCTGTGCTGGGGCTGCCTCGGCCGCTTCTGTATGCTCCTATTGGAGAACCAGGACGGAGTTTTTGCCCTGAAGCCTGGAGGGAACTACGGGCTCAGTGTTTCCCAGTATTTCAAGACACCCAAGGCAATCAGCTCCATGACCCTCTTGATTGGAAGGTTATTCAAAGACTGGCCGAGGGGGTCAGAGCATACAGCATTAGTGCTGCTTTTGTGGTTTCTCAACTGGAGTCCCTCCATAGATATTGCATGACACCCAGTGATTGGCAGAATTTGGCTAGAGCTTGTTTATCTCCTGGCCAATACTTAGATTGGAAGGCCTACTTTATAGGCTCTCAGCGGAGCAGGCTGCTGTAAATGCCACTAATGGCCAGCAGGCCTGGGACCAGGACATGTTGGGCCAAGGCAGATTTGCAAATCAACAAACAAATTACCCTTTGCAGGTTTATGAACAAATCAATAATATAGGAATTAGAGCATGGAAATCTCTTCCCAGTAGAGGTGAGGTGTCAGGAAACCTAACCAAGATTGTTCAGGGATCGGCAGAGCCATTTGCTGACTTCATGGCTAGAATGGTGGAGGCAGGGGGAAGAATTTATGGGGATCCTGACGTAGCTATGCCACTATTAAAGCAACTGATTTTTGAACAATGTACCAGAGAATGTAGACAGGCTATTAATCCTTATAAGAGCAAAGGGCTAGAGGTGTGGATGAAAATTTGTAGAGAGCTAGGGGGGCCTCTTTCTAATGCCGGGTTGGCAACCGCTGTTATACAGATGACCCGAAGTCAAAACAACCCTAAAAGTGGAAAATGTTTTAAATGCGGTCAACTGAGACATTTAAAGCAACAGTGTCCCCAATTTCAAGTCCCGGATGGCCCCAGAGAAAGGGTGCCTGGTCTTTGCCCTAGATGTAAAAAGGGGAACCACATGGTAGTGGAATAGAGTCACTTGTCCAGTGGAGGAGTCTGTATCCATATCCTGAATTTCTCAAGTGTCAGAGAGGCAAATATTAATTAGTCTGCCTTCAGTTTCTCCCACTGTAAAATATTAGGATGCTGTGAATAGGGCAACCCTATATCTAACTAACCTGCCACCTCATTTTGATTTACATCATAGTTCAATTGGCCCTGTCTTTCCCCTGAGTTTCAAATTTTTCTGTTCCCAGCAAAGGTAGATTCAGAAGGACAGGTCAATGCCTGATTCTGTAAGGAGTCCCAAGAAAAGTTTGAAATAACATAAGACAGAGTCAGCTGAGAGGCCAGTCAGCATAGCAGGCTGAAGTATGGGCACTCATGTAAACACTAAACTACAGGTGCCATTTTGTGACCCACCATGTACAGATAAAAAGCCAGCATTGCCTGAGGAGTAAGAAATCTGGGCTATAAATATCCAGCCTGACTAGCCTCTCAGAATCACTCTTCAGAGAAGATGGGACCTGCTGTTCAGCTCCCTTTGCAAGCCTGGAGGCCAACTGTGAGGCTGGCATGTAGAAAGGTCTAGTTTTCTTTTTTAAATAGACAATATGTGGCCAGCAAGGCACCTCAAAGAAAGATCAGGTTTGCTCTGTATTTGAGTCAATGATTTCCTTCTGTTTGGAGTCTCTGGAGATGTAGTTATCATTTTATTTCTGGAACAGAACAGGGCATTTCCCTACAAGTAGAAATCTCTTCTATGGACAAATATTTCTTTTCTACAAGAAAGGCTTATTCTGAGGTACAACCTGTGTAGGAAGTGTCTTTATAAGCAGCTCAAAGTGAATATTATGCTAGAGACACATACTCTCAGGAGTAAATAGTATAGCAAAGACACACACTCTTAAGTGCCATTTCTCATTCCTCTCCTCTCCTCTCCTCCCCTCCCCTCCCCTCTCTCCCCTCCCCTCTCCTCTCCCCTCCCCTCCCCTCCCCTCTCCTCTCCCCCTTCCATTTTGTTTTGAGACAGAAGTTTTCTGTGTAGCCCTGACTGTCTTAGAACTCACTCTGTAGACCAGGCTGGCTTCAAACTCAGTGATCTGCCTGTCTCTGCCTTGCAACTGCTGGAATTAAAGGTGCATATCATTACCACCTGGCTATTTTTTATTTTAAAAAATGTAAAGTAATTTTGCATCAAAATTAAAAAGAACCCAAAACTCTGTAACTCCTAAACTTCTGTACAGTTAGAATGGACATGCAGAGCGGAAACAGAGGAGTCGCCATCAGATTTTTATGCTGTCTCTTTTGAATGTATATTTATGCACTTACACAGCACCAAAATCCAAAATTCATGACTGAGTTAGAAACAGAAAATCAATTACCTTATATCCTCTTTCATGTCTATCCTTCCTCATCTCCTAATATTTATCTTTTACTCTCTTTTCTGTTGTGGTAAATCTCTGATCCAAATAAGTCCAGTCAAGGAAAACACAAATAAATATTTATGATTATAAACTGCAAGCCTAGATTGGGCAGATTTACGATTGCACTACTCTATTCCCCAGCTATGAGATCCCTTACAACTTGCGGTTTTTCTAGGCCATGTTCTTCTCCTCCATTGTCTTTCCACCTCAGGCTCCTCCTTTGCCTCCGTAGCTTCTCTCCTGTCAGCTTCCTCTTCTGACTCCTCCTCTTCTGACTCCTCCCTTAAGCCTTTTCCTCCACCTCCCCTTCTACTGCCCAATCACTGGCTCTAGCCATTATTTTACAAATTCAATTGGACAGAAGGTTCACAAGATTCACTCCTCCTCCGCAGCCCCTCCCATCAAACTACCATCAAAACAAGAGGCTGGGGCTATCCACTACACTTTTCTACATGACATACTATATCCATATGTAAATTTGCTCACATATGTACATATTTGTTGCCTAAGTTACACATATTAGAGAAAACATAGACTTTTCTCTTTCTGATATTGTGTGGCCTCAATTAATATACATTCCAAGTCCTTCAATAGTCCTGTAAATTTTGTGATTACATTTTTCAGCCCTAAAAACCATCTACATCATATTTGTTAGGGTTCTCTAGAGTCACAGAATGTATGGAATGAATATCTGTAAGGGGAATTTATTGGACTAAAAGGCTACAGTCCAACTAATTCAACACTGGTTAGCTGTGAATGGAAAAATCCAAGAATCTATTAGTTGCTCAGTCCTACAAGAGTGGTTGTCTCAGTTGTTTTTCTGTATAATGTGTAATTCAAGGAATGGATGTGTTGGCAAAGTGGGGACAAGCAGACAAAGAATGAATGAACCCTTCCTACTTCTATTGTATATCTATCTCTATCTCTATCTCTATCTCTATCTCTATCTCTATCTCTATCTCTATCTCTATCTCTATCTCTATCTATATCTATATCTATATCTATATCTATACCTAATCTATATCTATACCTAATCTATCTATATCTATATCTATCTATATCTATATCTATATCTATATCTATATCTATATCTATATCTATATCTATATCTATATCTATATCTATATCTATATCTATATCTATATCTATATCTATATCTAATCTATATCTATATCTATATCTATCTATATCATCTATATCTATATCTATACATCTATATATCTCAAAAGATAAGGCCCAGACTAAAGGAGTACAATAAGATCTGGATTAAAGGTATGTGTCCAACCAGATAAAAAGGATGTATCAAGCCAACTCTATTGTAGGGTATTTGATCACACTGTGACCTCTGAGATTGTGGTATTCACTGGAAAAACCTGTATCTCTGTTGTCATGTTGCTCAATCATAGCACACACCTTTAACTCAGGAACTTTCTGTTTATTGACAGCAACAAGTTGACAGGGGTGAACATAGAAAAAAACAATAGAAGTAAGAAGTCAGGAGGACAGAGAGAGATGTACAGTAAGTAGAACAGAGGGACATTTAGTGTGAAGGGGTTTTGAGACAGAGTTCTTTTTGGGACTCTGGCTGAGAAGAAAGGTCAGCTGGGTAGTTTCTTTAACTCTGGGCTAGCTAGTTTTCTCTGCAGCAGCTGTGTTTTGAGTGTTTATTAACAAAATCAAACGTTTGAGATTTTTCTAAAAACAGCATGGTATGGCATGACCATACAGACAGAAATCACGCCAGCTTCAGACAAACTGGGAGGCAATCATATTTGGTGACTTATCTGGGAAGGCCTCAAGGAGATATTTTAGAATGGGAAATACCATAAAATAAGGAGCTAAGACTCTGTATAGTACTACTTTAGATGGCTTGAAAACAGGAGCAGAAAATGAAAATATAAGTGACTTAACTGAGATTGATTTAATAGTAATTGTAATTACTCTCAGTCTGGTAATTCATATTTCATCCACAAGAGTCACAGTGTCATTTATTCCAAATAGGAAAAGTGGATTGATAAGATACAAGCTTTAGAAAAACTTTTATAAATGAAAGTAAGAAAAATACTCAGACACAGAGAGAGGAATTTAGACAAGAACCTACTGCACCATCTCATGATGAAACTGAAGAAGGGTGGCCCAAGGTTGTTAGAAAACCAACTTTAGTCCATCCAGTTACTATACTAGACCTATCAGCAAACAATGGCTCTTCCAAGGTTATAAAGAAGTTAAATGAAATCCCATAGACATGTTAGACTTGAAGAGATTCAAGAAAGTGGTCCTTTCACATGGTATGCACTCTCCATATATGAAGCAGGTACTTAATTCATGGGTAACTCAGAACTGAATTATCCCCTAAGACTGACAAGATTTGGCAACAACACTATGGGAAGCTGGTTTTCAGTTACAATGGCAAACCTGGTGGAAAAAGGAAACTAGAGCTATAGAACAACAAAATAAAGCAAGAGATATTAATATTTCCCAGGAACAGTAGCTAGGTTGTACTGGCTAGTTCTGTGTGTCAACTTGACACCAGCTGGAGTTATCACACAGAAAGGAGCCTCCCTTGAGGAAATGCCTCCATGAGATCCGGGTGTAAGGCATTTTCTCAATTAGTGATCAAGGGGTGAGGGCCTAGCCCATCGTGGGTAGTAATTGATACCTGCCTGTGTGTTACTAAGGAAATTGATAACTAGGTCTACAGAGACTCCAACCAGAAAAAAATACATTGGCACACATACATGGTAAACCTGATCTTTGTTCAAAGTGGCTTGCTGACTACAGTGTAGATATTATTTTAGAAAAAGAACCTTTCCACATACCAGGCTTTTATTGTTACTGATGAGGATAGGATTTAAAGCCTGAAGCTTAGCCCCTCCATTTTTCTCAATTTATTCCAGATGTTCATTGAGTTCTCTATGTTCTACCTAATGTGTTCATGACATTCATATGTAAACTATTTGTTTTCTGCTGAGATCAACAATAGAATGCATGTGATTTTTAGTTTTTTAATTACACCAAGTTCATTTGACTTTTATCCTCCTGTCCTACCTTAAATAATGATGGATAGCCATTAATCGATCCACTTTGAACAACTGTGACTCTGTTTATTATTTTCTATCTACCACATAATTAATATTTTCTGCAGGAAAATATTAAGAGAGGTGTGGAGAGATGCCTGAATCTGTGGGTGTAAAAATAAAATTTGGGTTCATTTAGTTACTACTCACTTAGCAGAATAACAATATTAGTTTCTCCTTAGGGCATATCACCTATACAGGCACAAGTTCATCGCCCAATTAACATCACCAGTCATTAGTTACTGTCTGTTGAATAAACATTAAATTCAACCTGAAAATAACTGGCCATTACAATAAGATATCTGTCACTATTGCTCCACAGGTGCATCAATTTGCCCAGCCATTTCCTCTACTCCCTGGGTTCACAGCTGGGTAAGACTGTTTATCAGGTACACCCAAGGTGGCATACCTACACTGTGCTTCCACTATGAAACCCAAGCAGTGAACAGGAAGCTTCTAAGTTGGTTTCATCTGATGGTATAAATGAACAGCCACTGTTCATAAAACAAGAATTCTATCTGTACTTGAGAATTGGGACATTAAATAACCCCTGTGAAAAAGTTATTAAATGGTTTATTACCAAGCCCTTTAAGAATATAGGTGAGCAGGCTGGAGAGATGGCTCAGTGGTTAAGAGAACTGATTGCTCTTCCAGAGGTCCTGAGTCCAATTACCACCAACAACATGGTGATTCGTAAGTTATGGTATGTGACTACCATACAAATTACTCTGATAGGGTCTACTTCCCAACCAAGAGGAGTGGTGCCACTGAGCCTGGGGATGTTCTGCCATCTAAGGATATTGTAAATTTAACACCTTTAACTCCAGTACTCTATTTGACAGACCAAGATTTTTGAAAATATAATTACAGTTGATTTTAAATTTTTATTATATTAAATACACTAAGTTTATTTTAAATTTGCATTAAGGTATGTGTTTTAGGATGGACTACAATAGCATATACAGGAGACTATAGAATGAGAGATATAAATTGGTTTCTCCATCCTATCTTGTCTCCATAAATAAATTTCACTTGTACTTAGCATGACAAAAATTATAATTTTAGGTTTCAATTGCCCATGATATAAATGTTTACCCAAATTAGTAAACTCAAGTTTGACATGACTTTTTCAGATCCCTATCAATGATACAGTAAGACCTGCACCTATGTGTTTCATACCTGACATCACATATCCACTCATGAAACACACCTTTTTTACTGAGTGAGTGCATAAGGCTTGGGTCCATATTTTAATTCCTGCCAAGTTTTGATGACATGAAAGTTGGAGTCATATGAAACACATTTCTTAAATAAAAGGAAATACAGTTTCTTTATTCTGGAACTAAGCATGACTTCAGTGTGTTCTGTTAGATTTTCCAGGAGAGAGAAACATTAATGCCCATCCAGCCTAGGTGAGAACCAATGCAGACCATTTTACAAAAGGTGAGACATGTGAGTTTATCAAGCTTTCTACTTGCCCATTAGAAACAGTATTGGAGGAGCTTGGGTGACCCCACTGAAAAAAAACCAACAGTACTATACTGTAAGGAGTGGGTGTGGCAGCCAGCTAAAATGGCACCTGCCAAATCTTATGAATGGCACCTGCCAAATCTTATGAATGGCACCTGCCAAATCTTATGAATGGCACCTGACTTCCTCACACACCCTGGACAGAGCCACATCCGCAGAACTACTGCGCAGACTCGCTGCCACGCAGAATCAGGCCATTTGACATGTACCAATGATATATGCCCATGTGGCAGGCTCTGAGTGACCAGGCATGGGAATACAAGGAGGAACACGGAAAAAATCGGGGGCTTCCTGAGAGAGATTGTAAAAGGTTCCTGAATAAACTGCGTTGAGAAGAATCCCGAGTTGTGTCGTTCCTATCTGCTGGTCATGGCCCGCACGAGGAATTCAGAACTCATCGAAGTCAGGGCAGCTAGCTGGTAAGTTCCCAGGTAAGTGGGACAAGGACAAGTTCTTGGATCAGAGACGATATTAGTTCACAGTTTTGGGACAAGTTGCACCAAGCATAATGGGAAACTTGTCATCCTCCCAATCTGTGAAGCAGGCTCTTCGGAGTTTGTTAAAAGCAAAAGGAGTAGGACTTAAAAGGGTTACAGTAGAGAAGTTTTTGCAGGCAGTGGATGAAGTGGCACCCTGGGTTTCAGTTTCAGGGCCCTTAAATTTGCTTAGTTGGGAAAAGCTGGGAAAGGATCTTAAGGAAAGGGGAGGGGGCGCTGGCTACCGGAGTATTGCCCGTATGGAAGCTAGCAAGATCCTGCATAGAAAATAGAGAAGGGAAATGCACCCACCGAGCTAGAGAAGGGCACAGATGCCCTAGAGCAACTGAAAGAGGAGCGGTCTTTAAAATCTGAATATGGAGAAAGTTCAGAAGAGGAGGAAGTCTCTAAGGGTGAATTAGAGAAACTGGCGCAAGATTTAGAAACAAAACTGGAAGTAGAACCATCTGTGCCAGGGCCGCCCTGGCCGCCACCTTACGCTCCTACGGGAGGTTTGGGATGGAGTTTTTGCCCCGAAGCATGGAGGGAGTTAAGAACACAATGTATCCCGTTATTCCAGGATGCACAGGGCAACCGTCATCACGAGCCCCTTGATTAGAAGGTTATTCAGAGACTGGCTGAAGGAGTCAGGGCGTACAGCATTAATGCCGCATTTGTGGTTACACAACTGGAGTCCCTCCATAGATATTGCATGACCCCTAGTGATTGGCAGAATCTAGCAAGAGCTTGTTTTTCTCCTGGCCAATATCTAGATTGGAAGGCCTACTTTATTGAGTTTGCAGCAGAACAGGCCACAGTGAATGCCGCCCAAGGCCAGCCAGCATGGGACCAAGGCATGTTACTAGGTCAAGGCCGTTTTGCTGCTTGGCAAACGACCTATCCCTTACAGATCTATGAACAAATTAATAATGTAGGAACCCGAGCATGGAAGGCTCTTTCAAATTGGGGTGAGGTGTCAGGGAATTTAACCAAGATCGTCCAGGGATTAGCTGAGTCCTTTGCCGACTTTGTGGCTCGGATGGTGGAGGCAGGTGGAAGGATTTTTGGAGACCCTGACATGGCTATGACCTTATTAAAACAGTTAATCTTTGAACAGTGCACCAAGGAATGTAGGCAGGCAATTAACCCCTATAAAAACAAGGGGCTAGAGGTTTGGATGAAAATCTGCAGAGAGATAGGAGGCCCTCTGTCTAATTCAGGGTTGGCTGCTGCCATCATGCAACTTACTCAAGGAAGGAATGACCCAAAAGATGGTAAATGTTTTAAATGTGACCAACCTGGACATCTAAAACAGCAGTACCCCCATTACAAACTGCTAATAGCACTCAGGCTAAGACACCTGGGCTTTGTCCTAGATGTAAAAAGGGAAATCATTGGGCAAGTGAGTGCAGGTCAGTGAAGGATATCAATGGGCAGCCTTTAAATGCTGGTTATGGAGGAGCCAGGCCAAAAAACTCGGCACGGAGCCCTGGTCCTCAGGGCCCTCAAATATATGGGGCAGTAGCCAAGGACTGGCCAAGTCTGAGACCTCCAATGCAGTGGAGTTGCCCTGATGGGCAACAAAAGGAAGTGCTGGACTTGACCTCTGTTCCACCTCCATACTCATACTAACCCCCAAATGGGCCCTCAATTGATAGATACAGATTTTCAAGGACCATTGCCTGCTGGGACAGTGGGCCTGGTTCTGGGGAGAAGCTCTACAATGATGCAAGGTTTAATTGTCCATCCAGGAGTGATTGATCCAGACTATACTGGAGTGGTCAAGCTCATGGTGTCCTCCCTTAGGGGAGTGTCCGCCATTTCCCCAGGAGATAGGCTGGCCCAAATGTTACTCTTGTTTAGCTGCCATGATCAATTTCCAGCAAAAGATATTAAGCGTGGAGCAAAGGGTTTTGGCTCTATTGGAGTTTCCGCCATAATTTGTTCCTTAGATCTTGACACTCGACCCCTGCTTAAACTAATTATTGAAGGGAAAAGTATTTCTGGATTACTGGATACTGGTGCTGATCATAGCATAATCAGCACCAAAGAGTGGACTAAAGGATGGCCTAGACAAAAATCAGAACAATTATTGAGGGGTTTAGGGTATGCAAAAGAGTCTGACATGAGTTCCCAGCATTTAAAATGAAAAGATGATGAAGGACATTCTGGGATTTTCCAGGCTTAATGTAATGGAACTTCCTGTTTCTCTGTGGGGGAGAGATCTTATGCAGAAAATGAGGTTTGTATTAACAAATGAGAAGGATAAAAGGTACAGCCCTCGGTCTTGAGACACAATGACAGGCATGGGATATGTTCCAGGAAAAGGGCTAGAAAGGAAGCTATAAGGACGTACCTCTCCTGTGCCTGCCCAACAAAAACAGAGTTAGACGGGACTGGGTTTTTCCTAGGGGGCCACTGAGGAAGCTTTTCCCATATTGTGGAGGTCTGAGGAGGCCATATGGGTTCCTCATTGGTCACTTCCTTCAGAGAAATTACAAGCAATACAGGAATTAGTAATAGAGCAATTGCTATTGGGTCATATACAACCATCTACTTCACCCTGGAATAACCCCCATTTTTGTGATAAAAAAGAAATCAGGAAAGTGGAGACTTTTACATGATTTGAGAGAAATTAATAAACAAATGATGCTTATGGGACTGGTACAAAGGGGGTTACCATTACCTTTGGCTTTGCCCAAACATTGACCTGTTATAGTTTTAGATATTAAAGATTGTTTCTTTTCAATTCCCTTACACCCTAAAGATACAGTGAGGTTTGCATTTACTGTTCCTTCTTTGAACCATGCACAACCAGATTAACGGTATGAATGGGTTGTATTGCCCCAGGGGATGGCCAATAGTCCTACCATGTGCCAGATATATGTTGCTGTGGCATTAAAAGGAGTTCGAGAGATGTTCCCAAAGATAAAATGTTATCACTACATGGATGATATTCTTATTGCTGCCTCTACAGAACAAATGCTTGATGATGCCTACAATTTTATTATGTCCAGTCTGAAGACAAAACAATTAGTCATAGCCCCAGAAAAGGTACAAAAAGGTAGTGTTGTTGTGTACTTGGGAACTAGGATATCAGTCGAACGGATAGTTCCCCAAAAGATTCATATTCTCACAGATGTCCTGCTGACATTGAATGACTTTCAAAGATTATTGGGAGATATACAATGGGTAAGACCGTACCTTTGCTTATCCAATAGGCAGCTACAACCATTGTATGATGTCCTACCTGGTGATCCAAATTTGAATTCTCCTAGACAGCTCACTGAGGAAGCTAGGGCAGCTTTACTGCTGGTTCAACAAGGTATTCAAGATGCCTCCTTGAGCAGAATAGATGAATCCCGTGATATCATATTATGTATTTTATCAACTGAGAGTCAACCCACAGGAGTATTGTGACAGGGAGCTCCTTTACTTTGGGTGCATCCTAGGATTTCTCCCGCTCAAACATTAGCTCATTATCCCACGGCAGTGGCTCAGCTGGCCATGCAGGGGATTTGCCAAAGTATACAACATTTTGGAGTTCAACCAAAATCTTTGATTGTGCCCTATACAGCTGCACAACTTGAAGTATTAGTGGCCACAGTAGATGATTGGGCTATAATGAGATGCACCTTTGATGGCATCATAGACAATCATTTTCCAAAGGATCCCCTTCTGCAGTAGATTAGCAGTCATCCTGTGGTATTTTCTCGTGTCACCTGCAAAGAGCCCCTTACAGAATGCCCCACCATCTTTACAGATGGCTCTAAGATGGAATGTGGCACCTTTATGGTTGCTGGGTCCTCTCCTATAAATTTTCAATTTTCTCCTGCATCACCACAAGTTATTGAGTTGCAAATTGTGCTGGAAGTATTTGAAACATTTCATTGTGCTTTTAATTTGATTTCCGATAGTCAGTATGTAGTAAATATCCTTAAATGTTTAGAAATTGTGGGAAAAATAAATTTACGGCCCACTATAGGAGATTTGCTGGTTCGGTTGCAAATACTCATTTGGAAAAGAGATTTACCCTTTTTTTGTGCAACATATTCGTGCCCATACCTGTTTACTCGGACCGTTGGCTGAGGGAAATGATATGGCGGATTGGGCCTCCAAGGCCCATTTTGCATTCTTGATTCAGAATGCTGTTGATTTAGCTTGGAATTTTCATCATCAGTTTCATGTTAATTCAAAGACGCTATCCTCTCACTTTGGAATTACCTGTGCAGAGGCCAGGGATATAATTAAATCTTGTCAAGCTTGTGCTCCCTTGCTCCCTCAAGTCAGCATGGGAATTAATCCCCGAGGCTTATGCCCTTTACATTTGTGGCAAATGGACATTACTCACTCTTCTGAATTTGGAAAATTAAAACATATTCATGTGTCCACAAACACCACTTCAGGAATTCTGTTTGCCTCCCTGCATACAGGTGAGAGGGCACGCCATGTGATTGCCCATTGTTTTGAAGCATGGGGAGCATGGGGAATGCCAAAACTTTGAAGACAGATAATGGGCCTGCATATGTCTCTGATTCATTTACCCAATTTTGCAAGGCCATGGGCGTTCATCTTAATCATGGCCTACCCTATAATCCTCAGGGACAAGGCATCATTGAATGAGCTCATCGAACCTTAAAAGAGTGTCTCATAAAACAAAGAGGGGGAATAGCCTCCAGTCAAGCACCTAGAGATTGGCTATAGCTTTGTTTACCTTGAATTTTTTAAATGAAGACAAGCAAGGTTGCTCTGCGGCTGAGTGACATATCCAACCTGAGCCAGTAGAAAAGGGTTTGGTGCTGTGGAAGAATGTATTAACAGAAAAATGGAATGGACCTGATCCAGTATTGGTATGGGCAAGAGGTTCTGTTTGTGTGTTCCCTCAGGATCAACAACAACCAATTTGGGTTCCAGAAAGACTTACCAGAGTGGCACAGGCTGAAGACTGTGATGAGGCTGCCGACACTACTGTTAGTGTTTAATGGTAGTTTTAATAGTAGTATTTTACAACAATAGTTGCTTTTATTCTTTGTGTTGGAATGTCTCTTTATTTTCTTTTGCTATGGTTGCCCGGATGCCTTGCTATATTCTTTGGCCAGAAGAGGCCCCTTCTGCAATGACTTTATTTAGAACTTAAAGGGATTTTGGCATAACTGCAGCTATAATTACAGCCATTGCAGTGTCGGCTACTGCTGCCACAGCTGCTGCTATTTCATTGATGGAATTGGCCCAGTTGGGTTGCCAATGGAAATACACAGGACTGTGTGTTACATCTATTCCGTTTCATAATGCAAGCTATGCCTGTAACCTCTCCTGGAGTCTTTCTCGATATCTCACAGGAAACTGGTCTGGGGAATTGACGGACTGATGAGAGAACTGACACAGTCTATCAATTCGACCAGAGTGGATGCTTCATTGGCCTCCAGACTAACCAGCTGGATTCTTAAAGCAATATCCTACATCAAAGAGTGGGCTGGGATTGGGGGGGGGTCACTATGTGCCTTATACTCACCAGTTGCCTTGCCTTTTGGTGCATGTGTCAGATGAAAGCCTGACAGAAAACATCTCAAGCCTTGATTGTACAAGCGTTTGCAGCAGTGGAGATGAGACAATCTCCTAAAGTGTGGCTTGGCATGCTAGAGATGTAGTCAATGACGGGTAAGACTCCTTGAGCACATTACCAACCTAAGACAGGGACAAAACCAAAGGTGTTTGACTCCCCATGACGGGTAAGGAGCGTTGCTTGAAAGGGGCAACCTAGGACAGGCACTCTCTCTGCCAAAACTAATAAATTAGGGGGAATTGTGAGGAGTGGGTGTGGCAGTCAGCTAAAATGGCACCTGCCAAATCTTATGAATGGCACCTGACTTCCTCACACA
>JADRCG010007706.1:6816-27558 GCA_019844195.1 Rhabdomys dilectus
AGAGAGAGAGAGAGAGAGAGAGAGAGAGAGAGAGAGAGAGAGAGAGAAGGAAAGCTAGACAAATGCAAAGACAAAGCAAGCCAGAGAATGAGGAGGAGCCAGAAGATTAGAACAGATTACCAAAGTTAGTATGAGACCACGTAGAACAATTCAGTAAGAAACTGAGAGAAGCTAGATTGTATCAGTTAGCTTAGAGAGGAGTTAGACCACAACTCTTACAGGCAAATAAAAGTTACTTTTACAATTTGTGTTGGGACTATGAATCAATTTCATTTATTCATTCATTCATAATTCATTCATTCTACATCCAGAATGCAGTCTCCCTTCCTCCTCTCCTCCAAGTTCCACTCTTACAAATCTCTCCCCATACTACCCCTTCCTATTCTCCTCAGAGAAGGGGAAGCCCATTTGGGGTACTACTTAACCCTGAGATATCCAGTCCCAGTAGGACTGGGCACATCCTCTCCCACTGAGGCCCAACCAGGCAGTATAGGTATGGTGAGGACATCCAATGGGAGGGAACAGAGTCAGAGATATCTCCTTCTCCAATTATTAGGTGACCCACATGAAGACTAAGCTGCACATCTGCTATAAATGTGGGGTACCTAGTTCTAGCCCTTACATGATTATTGGTTGGTGGTTCAGTTACTGTGAGTCCCCCTGAGCCCAAGTTATTTGACCTTGTAGATCTTTTACTGGTGTCCTTAACCCCTCCAGTTCTGTTAGTTCTATTCCCCACACTTCCTCAAGAATCCTTGAGCTCCACCACATGTTTGGCTATGGGTCTCTGCATCTGTTTCCATCCACTGATAGATGAAGCCACTCAGGAGACAGTTATGCTAAGCTCCTGTTTGCAAGCATAGCAAAGTATCATTAATAGTGACAGGGGTTAGTTCTCTCTCACATGGACTAAGTCTCAAGTAGGGATAGTCATTGGTTGACTGATCCTTCAATCTGTACTCCATTCTTATCCCTGCACATCTTATAGGTAGGAAATTTTGGGATTGAAGGTTTTGTGGGTAGGTTGATATCAGTTAATTTCACTATTTCTTTAGTTTCTGTCTTGATGACCTGTCCACTGGTGACAGTGAAGTGTTGAAATCTTGCACTGGTAATGTATGAGGTTTGATGTGCAATTTAAGCTTTAGCAGTGTTTCTTTTACAAATGTGAGTGCCCTTGCATTTAGGGTATAGATATTCAGAATTAAGATGTCATCTTGGTTGATTTTTCCTTTGATGTGTATGAAGTGTCCTTTCCGAATTTGTTTGATTAATTTTTAATTCAGTCTATTTTATTAGATATTAGAGTGGCCACTCCAGTTTGTGTCTAGTGCAAGTTTACTTGGAAGACGTTTTTTCACAACATTTACACTGAGGTAGTGTCTATCTTTGTTTCTGAGGTGTGTTTCTTCTATGCAGCAGAATGATGAATCCTGGTTTTCACATCCATTCTGTTAGCCTGTGTCTTTTTACTGGGGAATTGAGTCTTTTGATGTTGAAAGATATTAATGAACTGTGATTGCTATTTTTCTGGTAGTAGTGGTAGTGTTTCTGTGTCTTTTCTTTTTGCTTGTGTGGAAGTATTTAGTTCCTGTATTTCCATGGGTGTAGTTAAGTTCTTTGGGTTGGAATTTTTCTTGTAGAAATTTCTGTAGGCTTGGATTTGTGGGTAAATATTGTTTAAAGTTGGTTTTGTCTCAGAATATCTTGTTTTGTCTTGTAATATTTGTTTATAGACAAAATCTTGCCCTCTGCCAACACTCTTCCACCTCTGCTACCTCAAGGAGAACTGAGAAGAGAGAAGACCCCGTTGGGGCTGGCCTGTGGCATTCATGTACCTCCTTCTTATGAATGTTGGGAGTAATCTCTTAGGAAACTTCTTTTAAAGTCTATGTTTGAAATGAACTCTTGAGTATAGGTGGAATTCAGTCCTGTGTAGAAATAAACTGTTTCTCCTTAGATTCTTTCCATTCTCATTCTTGTACATATCTGTGGTCCAACATGGGTACAGAAGAAGTGAGAACAGCATGAATGGGGCACAGCAAAAAATATATTTGTCACTATAACCCATAGAAGTACTTGGGAAAACAGCAATGTGTAAAGAATATTGGCTTTGGGCTATAACCTCATGGAAAGTCTCTTTGCTGTTCTGTTGAGATGGCATTTCCTACACTTATTAAAAAGTATACAGCAGCGTCTTACAAAGTTAAAAAAGTAAATGGGATGAATATGCTGAGAATTCACCTTGCTATTGCTGAGATAGATGCTGAGAAGTTAAGGTGGCCATAGGCAAACAGACTGACTAACCTGTTGATAAACACCAGAAAAGTACAATCCTGAATCCTGAGGGAAAGATGTTCTTGGTACAAGCTTGTACACCTTTAAGCTTGATTTCCACTTATCCTTATGGTGATTTATTTCCTTAGTTGTAAGGCAATCTTACAATCAGAGACAGATTTATTTAGTATACCAGTTTCATAATTATAAAACACATTGAAAAACTTTATATACTAGTGAAATTTTGTATGCACAGACGAACTTTATTTTTTATAATTTAATGCTGTGAGGTGTTTAAGGATACTGCCTATGGGTTTGTGATTTGAACAAAATATGTGAGGCCTCATGTTCCATCCCTAGTACTGCAAAAAACTAGCCCTGGGGAATCTCCATAGGACAGGTACCACCACACTCTGACCTTTAGCAAACCTACAAAGAGAATCAGCTACAGATTGGCCTCTCTAATAGACTCAATAATGTACCTGTTATTCAATTTTATATTATTCCAGAAAATTCAAATATAGCGATGCATTCTTTTCACTGATATAACAGACACTTAAAATAATAATTGTGCCAATTGTTTGGACTCCATAGTTGTCACATTCCCATCTGTCTTAGTTGAAATAAGTTTCTAGCAGTCATGTAAGAGCCACTTTCAGTCTATGAATTATTATTAACGTACTCCAGTGCCTTAGATTTTATAAATTTCTTGTAATCACAAAATTTAAGCTTGATTTTTTTTACTACTGAAGATAAGTGGGTATCACAGAGTACCTATCAATATAAATAATTTCTCTATCATATATAACCCTAATATGACCAACATATAGAATGACTATCCAAAGGACACTGGTTTTAGCAATCAAACATTTTATAAGTTTCACATATGTGTGTGTGTGTGGTTCACATACATGTACATAGATTTTATATACTTATATGTGAGATATAACATTTCTAATTTAGAACACATATGTTCATAGTTTTTTAAGGCATATAAAGATGTACATGAAAAATACAAGTGGTTTTGTGATATTCATTGTTCCTTGAGGACATCATGTTCCTTTAGAAATGGATCATTTCTGCATGTGGGTGCTTTCATGTGCCATCGTGTACCCACAATGCCTGGAAAGTCATAATCTTATTTTACAAAGCATGGGGAGGTGAATAACAGAGCAACGTCATCATGTCTGGGGCAAAAGACCAGATGCCAGTTCTCCAATGGCTGCCCTTGCAGATTGCTGTCATGGGGTATGTTGAACTACACTCTGGCTTCAGTCAGTCCAGTGCGCCCATACTCCAATGTCCTGAGGACAAAAGCTGCAAATATTCAGGACCTGGCACTGCAGATCAAGAGAAACATGTAAAGTCCATTTCACATTCATTTGTAAATGTTTCTCCCATCCTCAAATCCCTATGTGAACACTATTCTCTAGCACTCACCTTGAAGCTTTCCTTGAAAATTACTTTGAATTATGGACTTGACACAATCAGAACCAATTTGGGAAGGGAGACTCAGTGAGAGATGGTGAAAAGTAGCGCCTGTTGTCATGCCCATTTAATTTGGTTAAATGAGGTTGAAGGAGCACGAATGTGACTCGAAACCATTTCATGGTTTGGTTTCTGAACTGAATGAGGTGAAAGTTAGCTCTAGAGTTAGATGAAAGAACTAGCAGTGGCATCCAGAGACCAGTAAACTTCTGAGGGTTCAGCAGGATGCAAAATATATCCCTGGGCACATCTTCCAAGTGGGAGGCTTTAAGTTAATAAACCTGGAGGCCCACTGAGGTGGGGGTCCTTAATGTGGTGCTACTTCATAGCCTGTTTACCACATATGCTGGTTCTCTGAGTACCTACTAAGTGTCAACTGGGTGACCAACTAATGACAGTGGAAATTCTATTCTAGCTGTAGGGTTCTGTCAAACAGTAGCAGGGTATGTGAGCAAGCACTGAGTATGCTAGAATTGGTAAGTGCTGTGGTATAGACAGAGAGTTCCAGGCCAGAGGGATCCCTGTGAAACTCTTGTCAGAGCTGTGATGTAAGACTTCTCCTGGGAGAAGACTTGCTCCTCTGATATCTGGGGATCTGAGAATCTCACCACAAATATGGAATTGCCTGTGGAAATGCTAGCCAAGGAAGGCCCTGGCTATGCTGTGAGTGAAGGTGAAATGTCCTAATCAGGCCTGCTTCTGCCACTGTGTCCGCACAGGCCACCATTAATGGAGCTTTGTGACCTAAAGCTCCTGTCTCCTGTGGCCTGACCCCTGGCTCTTGGCTCCTGGTTCATGTCCTTTGTCCCTGATTCCTGAACCCTGATCCTTGACCACTGTCTCCTGTCTCGTGCCTCTGCACACTTGATATCAGTCACATAAATCATTATTAGAATGGTGTGGGTACAAAGATGGTTTTCTATGGATCCTTCATGCCCACCAAGAAAATGTGGCCTGAGACTCAGCTGGTATACTCGTGAGCCTTAGATCTTTCTATTTTATCTGCACCATTTGGAGTGCCTGTTATTAAGCTGTTCCT
This sequence comes from Rhabdomys dilectus, assembly GCA_019844195.1. NCBI lineage: Eukaryota > Metazoa > Chordata > Mammalia > Rodentia > Muridae > Rhabdomys > Rhabdomys dilectus. Next base: position 11,621 of record JADRCG010007706.1, read on the forward strand.
GAAATAACAGAGAGAAGGGGTCAGCTTAGCCTGTTGAATAATAAATATCACCATGAACAAAACAAGCAAGCGTTCAGATGCCAATGAGGGCTGAAGCTATAGGGTAGAACCTGTATTCTCATGGTTCAAATACTTAATGGGACAAGTGGTGTTGTTGAGTGGTAGATGCCTTCCCAAGTGTGACACTGGACTCCATCCCCAGAGCCACAGGAAAAAGAAGGCATGAAGAATGTCTACTGCCATGTGCCTCTGATTCACCCATAGTGAGGACCAGCTGGGTGACAGGTTAAAGATCAGCTGGGATTGTAACCTCTCCCTACAGTTTTAAAGGTTTTGATAGTTTCTTCCAGGATTAAGTGACATGTCTAGATTATGAGGGGCTCCTAGTCCTTGATACTGTCCCGGAACCTCATACTAGGATACTGACATCTGACCACCAGACATGAAGCTGGCCCTTGCTGCTCTTGATAAGTGTGTTAATTTCTGTTAGGAAAAATATAGAAGTCACAAAATGTAGTCTTATTTTCAGTCCTGAGCAAGCAGAGGGACGGCTTGGACTGGTCACCTTCATTGTGAAGTCAGTGATGAGTAAGAAGGAACTCTGGAGATTTTCAGATAGCAGTATCTCTGATGGTGCCTTAAGCAAGGTTTCCATATCAGGCCAGGCTTTAACCTTCCTGTTATTACTAGAGGCTTTTTCCCCTTCCTGGAGCACTAGAAACAAGTATCTAGCCTCTCCCTTTCCACCCCTTAAACTTCTGATTCCCTATTTTGTCCTAGACTGAGCAGTTTAAACATTTGTTTCTTAGATGCATAAGTACATATTTAACTATTGCTTCTTCCAGAGTCGAGTGTTTCTCTTCCTGCTCTTCATGACCTACTAACCCTGCTCACATCACAGTTCTCCCGAGACACTCTGAACAGGAACCAGGCAGAGAGGTAGCAGGTTATGACACTGACCAGAGAAGCCCTGGGATAGGTGATGTCAGAGAGCCTGGAGGTAGGAGAGAGGTTACAGTGACCATAAAGGATAAGGGACTCCATCTTCCCTTGTTCTCCCAGGACCGTGTGGCCATTATGTGTCCCAGCCCTGCTCCTGATCTGATCTGCCTGATGCAATATTTTTAATAGAAAATTTTCAAGTGGAGTGTGTGTGGTGAAACCCCCTTCATCCCAGAGAGAATCCCAAACAATGGTTGACACTGGTTGTAAGCTGATTTTTAAGTCAGAAAGAAAGGGAGACATGGTAATATTCCCTGACTAAGACAATCCTGTACCATACAGTGAGGAATTTCTTATTCCTGACCCTTCAATGTACTAATCTATATTATCCGTAAGCTGGGAATTAACATAACATCACTGCATACGAGGATTAGTTATTTCATATTTCTGCATGGACACTTGATGCAGACAGGACTTTGATTTTATGGATGGCAGGAACTATACCTTCATGCTGGGTTTGAGAGCATGCTCACTGATGAACCTCATTATCCACTTATGCTAACTGCTGGGAAAGTCAAAGTATTCCAACGTTTTGAATAGAGCCATCTTTACCAGAGGCCACATATGATGTCCTGCCTAATGGTGTTCAAAAATTTCTTAAGGGCATTTTGATGATTTCCCACACTACCCCTTGAAACGTAACTCAGTGCTAGATATCACTGGCTTAATATGAGTGAAGGCTTATGTTCCCTAGCTAGCACTGAATAACAGGGCTTCATTGTAAATAATTTCTTAATTATGAAATGTGATCTTTTTCTCTGTGGTAGGCCATTTCTATAGACTGGAGATGCATGTTATAAACATAGAGTACATGATTATAAACTACAAGCTTGTCTGCATGGCATCTAAGAATAGCAGTAAATAAATCTCTCATGTTAGAGATGTAAACACTCATGTTCAGAGAATGAACTTACCTGATACTCACAGTGCTAACTGCAAACTGTCTTCATTTGCTTGCTTGCTTGCTTGCTTGCTTGCTTGCTTGCTTGCTTCCTTCCTTCCTTCCTTCCTTCCTTCCTTTCTTCCTTATGTCCTTCTTTCTTTCCTTTTGTCCTTCCTTCCCACCTACCATCCTTCCTTCTTTGTTAGCTTGCTTCCTTGCTTGTATTTGATGACTGGCTCGTTCTATATAGCTCTAACTGTCCTGGAACTCACTATGTACACCAGGCCAATCTTGAACTCATAGAGATCTGCCGGCCTCTGTCCCCCAAGAGATAGGATTAAAGGAATGCTACACTAACCCTGTCTCCAAAAAGCTTCTTTTGAGTCAGTTTCAGAAATGGGCATTTTAAATCACTCTGAAGAATCGCATGTGGGAGTAAACACAGGATTCAATATGCTAAGGAATATTTGGAGTTAGACAAGTGACTGCATACACATAGCATCACTCAGGATGGTCACCTAGTCAGCCTCTTTGGCTACAGTCATGGTTCTCAGAAAAAATGTGACTGACTCTGTGAAGCAGAAGAGCAAAGAGCATGGCAAGTTGAGTTCATGGCTGCCTGCTTGTGTTACTGCTTGTCTGCTTCTCCAGGGTAAAAAAGAGCTGCAGCCTCACACTGCAGGAGCTGTACCGGCTGAAGCACCTGGACACCTGCTCCTGGACAACACCATAGACCAAATAGCACATTAAACTAACATTACTTCACTCTACATAATGAACTTGAAGATGAGAACTTCTGCACAGATGGTCCTGGTAAAACTAGATGGCTCACAAACCAGACCCAAAAGTCAACCAATCTGTGAAGAGAGCTCTCTTATGCTGATGACATTTAAATAAATATAGTTGAGAATCAAGACAAGCAAGAACCTTGACAAGGATGACATCAGTGGTGTAACACAAGAGGATAGACTTGTGTTCCTGAAGTTTAGTGGCAATCAGAAGCCAGTGCTGTACCCCCTTGCAGTAATCATTATTACAAATTTATATGTTTGTTTGTTGATTATTGTGAGTTCACATAACTAGGGAAGCATGCACATGCCCCTGTGTGTCTACAGATCAGAAGACACCTCTGTAGAACTGGTTCTTTCCTTTCCCCTTAAGTTTAATTCTGGGGATTAAAGTAGGCTCACCAGGTTTGCATAACAAGAGTCTTTAGCTAACTCATGTCAGTCTTCTGTCTAGAGTTACAGCTGTAAGACCTGGGAACATAGTCTTTCTGGAAGTGTACATATTACTAACTGAATATTTGTTCTTTCTTGAAGAATAGCAGTCTTCAAATGTCTTTAAACTCTATCCACAGGAGCTAGAGGGATATCCCAGTAGTTAGAAGCACTTGGTGCTCTGGGAGAGGACTCCAGTTTGATTCCTACTGCACATGTGCTGTTTTGCAACCATCCATAATGCCAGTTTCAGGGAATCCTATACCCTCTTCTGACCTCTGAAGGCATCATTTATACATGTAGTATAATACATACATGCAGGCAAAACACACAAACTACTATGAATAAATCTAATAAAAAATGAAAGTCTCTTCACTTTAGGAACTAAATACGTCCAGTTAAACAAGAACATATAACCAGAACTCTGGAAGACTAAATCTAGAAATCCTCAACAGAACTTAGCACAATCCATTTGAGAACAAAACATAAATTGCAAAGTCCTTGGTTGCTTTCCACGTAAAATTTTGATTCAGTGATTAAAATGCACTGCAGTTTAGGCCATTTGTTGAATTGCGGATACCACTGAAAAACTTGAAGGGCCTCACTCTACTTTTTATAGAATTATCTCAGACTAAACAATAAAAATGTTTTGCAATGTTCAGTCCCCACACCTGGTCTGTGGAATACATGCGTATTACTGTGATGAGAAAGTGTTTGATGTTGTCCTTCAGGAGACCTGGGAATCTGATAGAGGTCTCTTATATATAAATAGGTTATGAGAGGCCCCAAGTCCTCAGTGCCCCAGAAGATTATAAAATACCCTGCATCATAACATCTAACACCTCTCACTACACCTGTCCCTTTTCACTCTTTATTAGTGATACTTTACCCTTAATAAGGAGACTGCAGAGGCTTTATAATGTGGTCCTGACTGCACATTCCATGTGTTGGGAAAAGGCCTTCTTTGCAAAGCTCACTTTTGTGTGAAACCAACAAAGAACAAGAGAGCATTTAAATGTCCAGTGTGCCTAAGGCATCAATGATCCTATGATAAATACAGAAAATTAAAAGGTGCCTGGACAGAAGTATATGAAAAATCCTCCAGCTGAGCCTCCTCTAAGCCAGGAGGAAATATATTCTGATATTAAGGAGCCTCCTAGAAAGTATCCACTGTGCTAGCAGCAGTGAAAGCATTGGACCCAGGTGGGAAGGAGCTTTGGACATTGGTTTTAGAGAGCGTTAGAGCAAGTGTCAGAAGATTAGTCACCATCCAAGTAAACTGGGAAAGGCAGCAAGATGTGGCATTGTTGATTCGTGTCAGTGCTGATAGAGGCCAATTGGGACACTTCTGATAGTGACATTAGCACTAATAGTGCTAATGGGAGCAAAACATAATTATCTGGGGCTGGCATTCATTGTAACCTGTGAGAAAATCTGAACTCTTTTATCTCTTTAGAGGCCGGTGAGACGAGACAGGAAAGAAAAATCAGGCTCTGTCTCTCTGTCTCTCTCTCTCTCTACACACACATACATACACACACACAAACACACACACACACACACACAAACACACACACACACACACACACACACTCACACACACATACAGACATACACACACTTGTCCAGGCCTGACCACTACTTTCATTCATTTTCACACTTGCCTATATCTCTGTCTTTCTTTTCCTGCTCTTTCCAGATGAAAAACCTCATTCTAAGAACTTGGTGATTGCATGGGGGAGAAAAAGATACAGGCAATAAATACCTTGCCTTATACCTAGAAGCAGAAGCCCAAGCTGCAGAAGGAAGCTGACAGGTAATGGCAGTTGTTTCACTTAGGGTTTATATTGCTGTGTTAAAACATCAGGACAAAAAACAATTTGAGGACAAAAAGGGTTAGCTCAGCTATCATTTCTACATCACAATTCATCACTGAGGGAAGTGAGGGCAGAAACATAAACATGACAGGAATCTGGGGGCAGAAGCTAGTACACAGATCATGCAGGAGTGGGGCTTGCTGGCCTGTGCCTCCTGGCTTACTCAGTCTTGCTCTTGTGGCATTTAGGATCTCCAGCCCAGGAGTGGAACTGCCTACAGTGAGCTGGGCTGTCCCATATCACTCATTAGCCAAGAAAAGGTACTAGTGCTGACCCACAGGGCAATCGGATCAGCAGATTTTTTAATTGAGGTACCATCTTTTATTTTTTATTGCCTTTAACAGAAGAAAAAGTTTGGGACTCACAGGTCCAAAGATGGCCATCATGGCAGGGAACATGGCAGCAGGCAGACAGGCATGGTGCTGCAGCAGTAGCTGAGAGCTTGCATTCTTCTTCAGAAGACTAAGACAGAAATAGAGTTACTAGGGAGTGCAGTGAGCTTTTGAAACCTCAAAGCCCACCCGAGTAACACATTTCATTCTATATGGCCACACCTCCTAAGCCTTCCCAAATAGTTCCACCAACTGAGAATGTAGCATTTAAATATATGAGCATAGTCTGGCTAGACTCATTCACAGCACCAAACAAACAAACCAGATTTTCTCATAACTGGTTAGAAGTGGTTTGATGAGCTCGTCTTTGAAGATCCCAGGAGCCTACTTGCACACTACCCATGTCTGCTGAACACAGGACATGTTCTTTTTTAACTTTTTTTAAAAGCAACAACCACAAATGATGAGCCATCTCACGAACAGACAGAAACTCTATGATGATTGCCTAAGAAGAAAAGCACACTGATGAAGAAACAACTAAAAACAACAAAGCAGCTGGTTGGTGGTATTGCATGTCCGTATTCACAGCACTTGGAAGGATGAGGCAGACAGGCCTAAGTTAGAGGCCAGCCTGGTCTGCAGAGCAAGTTCCAAGTTTTAGTGGAGATTCATAAACACCCTTGCTTGTGTCATGTTAACAGAAAACTAGTCAGGACAGTAGTGCAAGTATTCTTGGCCAACGTTCACAGTAAAAGATGGAAGAGGCTTTTAGGCAGCCGAGGGACAGTCAACATTTCCCCAAGCATTCTCAATCTACAAACTGACTGTGAGATAGAGAGCTGGCTCAATGAGGTACCCAGTCTAAAGGAGCAGGACCTGTGGGCAGACCTCATTCTCTACTCCTAGACACTCTTCCCACTTTTCTTGAACCAAGACCAACTTTGGGATTCAAGACAGTGAGGCCTCCTCCCAATACAAATTCTGCTCTCTGCCCTCCATCCCTGCCCATAATATCTCTGATGGAGCTTTTACTTCCTAACATATGTTTGTCAACACTAAGCGCAAAGGCCACACAAGTGTACAAGGCAGAAGGCATCAAAATAAAAACTTGCCCATAGCTGGCTGCATCCTTTTTCCTAGGTTAAGGGAGGAAAATTGCTATAGTCCAGACACCTACATTAGTCCTTACCCTATGAGAAAAGTAAGGGACACCCAGGTATAGCTGCCACCTTTGACCACACTTCTGTCTGCAATTTCTAATAAACTGCTCTACATGTAATTCATGATCCTCTTTGCACAGTCTCATGGCATCTCATAGATCCTTCTCTTGCAGTGGATCTGGGTTGTTCAGAAGAAATGTCTAAAAACAACACAATATTTTCAACTGCAAATACCAGTCTCTAGTATAATTAGTTTCTTCTATAATTATAATATCTGTAGCATTTCCTTCAGTGCATGACACAGCCATTGCAAACATGATCTCACAGCATCTGAGTAGCCTGCACTGGACCTGCACACAATAGGTCTGTTAACAGCCAGCTGTGGATTGAAGAGGCCCTAACCCTCTCTGCTGAACTACTAGCAACTGACAGATTCTGGAGAATCTGTCACTATCTTCAGGTTTATAGTAAACAATAAGCCCTCTAGGTTCTAGTGAACAGAGCCAAATGTTTGTTTACACAGGAAATCCAGGTTAAAACTAGGAACAGGCAGGAAGAACACATAGTGGGAACAACGGGATGTAGAGAGGAGTAGCAGTCAGGAGAGAGGCCCATGAGCAGGAGGGAGTTAGTGTAAGTGAGGCTGTGAGAAGGCTAGGATGTTAGCATGGGCTTTGAAATGGGTGATGTGACAGGTACTTGTGATACTGGGGGAGCCTGAAGGCCAGCATGAACTCTGATGGGCTGACATGGGGCCACACATAGCCCACAACTTTAACGCATACCTTCGGCCAGAGGTAAGGGGAGTGACTCTTTCAGAAGTGAGAAACCAGGTCCACAGAGTTCCTGAAGAAGGCTGGCTTTTATCACACTATCAGAAATCCTCCTATAGTCTACAATGAGTTAATTTCCAATTATTTGGACTCCATTTGGAGTAAGAGTATTGGACTTTCCTCTGGAACTGACAGTGTGGAAACAGCCTTGTTCTTCCTATGTTGTTAGGACCTTTACAAAAGTGGTGATAAGGATTGTGAAGGAAAATGGATGGGCCAGCTGGCGATAAGTACTTCTTCAAACACTACACATCTATCTACTGCAGTCACGTAGTTTAGTGCTATGGTTAACTATTGCTACCTGGGTGACATGAGGCTAGGACCAATAAGACAAACAGGAAATTGCATGTGACTGACATGCTAAGACATCATTCTCATCCACCCTGGTCTCTGTCATCTGTAGAATGATACTACCTTCATTTCGTTTGCAGCTCCCAATGTGTCCCTCTGTCCCACTGAGCATGCCAACCAGGGCTAAGTGTCCAACAGAATATAGTGTCACTTATGGGTCTGGAGAAGAATTGGTCAATGTCTCAAAAAAAAACAATCAAAAGTTTCTCAGTTCTAAATCCACACAGGAAACTCAGGGGCATGTCATGATGGCTCCTGACAGACAGGAGTGACTAGGGCTCTAATTTGTGTAGCCCCAGAGAGCTTCTGTGCCTCAGTTTCAACCATCTACTAGAAATAAATGCATTCCTTAATATTGCATTCACTACAAATGTCCTGGTCTTTAATGAAAGTCTGATGCTTACTTCCAGACTCTCTTTAAAACCACTGCTATCTGAAAGCCCAGGTCCAGCACTGGACAGGCCAATACTTCACCGAGGTCCAGGATAGGCAAATGAAGCAACCAGCCTCTCTCTCAGGGCCATCAGGTGTTAAACTGTGTTAGAATTGCTGTTAGTCTCACCAGGCAGAGCTCACTGGGGAAGTATTGTGGAAGAGTATGGAATGGAACTGAATAAGCCGAAGGAGTGAAGGACACCACAGTAAGACCTACAGAGTCCACTAACATGGGCCTGGGGGTGGTCACAGAAACTGAGCCATCAACCAAATAGCATGCAGGGGCTGGACCTATCTCCCCGCACATGTGTAGCAGATGTACAGCTCAGTCTTCATGTGGGTCCCCTAAGAATTGCAGCCAGGACTGTAATGGTCACATCCCACCTTCTGGATCTTTCCCTGAAGCCATTTCAGCACAATGCTCTACCTCCCCCTTCAATAAAAGCTGGCCATTTATTTCCTCCAACACAGAACTGGCCTGCTTCATTGAGCCTGTGGCTGAAATTGTTTGACAAGGTTTCAATGTTCTAGTTATTGATTGGGGTTCATATTGATAGGTGGAAAGATCTGACCTCGAATATATTTACAATTTCTGTCAGCTGTCCTGCCATCAACAGCTCTGTACACGGCTAAGTGGACACATCTATTAGCTGTTTTTGAAATCAGTTAACTGATCCAGAGCAGGGATGTCTGTGCACATCTGTGGTGTTTGGGGACTTAAATGCTGGGAGAGTCCCACACCAGGCCAGTGTACTGTAACAGTAATGATTGGACAAGTAGTGTTCAGGTTAGCCTTGGATACATGAGAGACTGTCACAAACTGAAAATAAAGACACAAAGTAAAGGAAAACCTTGCATTTACTGTCTCTGGTCCTGTTAATCCCCTCACCATGATCCCCAGAATCCTGGAACACAATCGATCAGAGGAGTCACTCTTCCACCAGGACTACACACAGCTTCTTCTGTTTGTTCCCTTTAAAGTGTCTACAGTGACTTCTTTACACAAGAATTATTCCAATATTCCTTCACCCTAAGATGTTTATCTACATTACTACACGAAGAGGGCATCTACCCATGAGCTACTGCTTTTGCAGACATGAGAAAGTACTATCCTGGTTACTGTACAAGGTCTCTGATGGGGACTCATTACCAGCAATCTAGAGTATGTTACCTTTAACAAGATCTGCTTTGGGTTACTTACAGAATCAAGATGGACAAAACACTGAGAGAAAAAAAAAAGATGCAAGATGCCACTGTTGTATTCGGAGGTCTGTGACTTCCCTGTGCTTTCAGAATCCTTGAAGACTCTTGCATCAGTGAAATACAGAGCTAACCAAGTCCACTCAAAATCTGATGCAACATGCAGAAACCATAATCTGGAGTCCACCATCATGGGAAATTTCCCAGTAGTTCATCCAGGGCTCAAAACTCCTGTGATCTTTTGCCCTCTTCTCCCAATCCATGCTAAAGGCAGCTTGCAACCTCTCCCATAGCCCCAAGTAAAGTTCCCCTCTGGTTTCCAAGAGCAGTTACCAGGACTGTCTGGTGGACCTGAGCAGGTGTCATGATTCAGTGCCCAGGTGCAGCCTGCCTCCACCTCCACCTCCCCTGAAATTCCCTCCATGCACTACCCCCAGGCTCACTTCAGAGGCCCACCCACTGGGAAAGGAAGCACACAGAGGGCCAATAGCAGGGTTGAATGAGGAGGACCAGATCCTGTAAGTTCCCAACTTCCTGAAGGCCCCCAGGCAGGTCCCCTCCAAAAACAGTAGCAAAGGGCAGGTGTCTAGGCTTCTGAAGAGCAGCAGCCATGGATCCCCAACACTTTGACTACTGTGAAGACTACTACTATTATCTTGAGGATTGTGAGGGGGATAGAGGACCCCACACAGAACAGGGAGCAGCAGAATCTCCCAGTGGCATTGCCTGTGATGACCAGCAAAGCCCGAATGACAGTGAGAAATAACAAGGCAAACTGAAAAATAAACAGGTCCCTGACAATGACCTGGATTTTGAAAGTGAACAGAGGAACCAGGAGCCCATGGAGCCTGAGGAGGAGGAGCCAGCCTTCCTGCTGGGTGTGGTTCAGAAGTCCCAGGGCAGGAGGAACCAGATCCGGTTCTGCTTCACACAATGGCAGGTGCAGGAGATGGAGACCATGTTCTAAGAAACTCAGTACCCGGATGTGCTCACAAAGTATGCTGTCATATCCCTACTTTTCTTATAAATCAAGAAATTCCTATGTTCAAACACTTCATAAGAGGTTCATTATAGAATAACGCTCCTCTCTCCACTTATGAAATTCTCTGTTACAATTGTCTGTTTGGGCTCACTTACGTTGTTACAGATTGTCTTGACCAACCAGGTATAGCACAACACTTTAAACACTGTGAGCATTTGGAGCCCTTTGTTGAAGGAGCCTGGATTGTCACCCATCTGAGTGTCCCCGTGGAGCTGGGCAGGAGGAGGCAAACACACCAGGCCCATACTCTGATCTTCCTCATGATGTGGACTTCTGATCTTTGTGGCTTTCTCTACACTGAGCGGAGCTTGCCAGAAACATGAATGTGCCTGAAGCCAAGGTGCAGGTCAGTAGATCTGAGAAAGCAGTGTGAGGTGCGGTCCATCTATATCATGCTGCTGGTCATGGGCTGAGTTGTCCTGGGTGTTGACCAGTGTGTGTGCTTGCTCTCTTCCTTTGATGGACGTCACTGGATTCATGATGGAAAGACAGAGTTACTACTATACTACAGCTATGCTATTTCCCAGTTATGGAGGGTACCTGAATTCCTGGAGGAAACAGAAGAGCAAAGCAACAATACTGTGTTTACACTCTGTGTGTGAATCCAAGGTATTTACACAGCATTGACTCTGTAATTGCATACATGTAGAACCCATGTCTGTGCATGCATATATGTTTAGCCTGTAATTCGTTTTAAATTCCTCCTGCACTGTTGTCCTTTACAGAGAACTTCCCTGGATTCATGGTGAAGCCAAGTATGCTCTTGTAGACATTAGATTTGATGGAGCATGACACAGGGCCATTAAGCCTTCAGCTGCATTAAGTTACTAAAACTCAGTATGTCGCACACTCTTAACTAAATAAGAATAATCAGTAACAACTGGGGCAAGTGAAGGATTTGCCCATAGAGCCATCCCCAAATGTGACTGATGTGTGGTAAGGCCAGAATGACCTGGAATAGAGATTAGCAGCCCAGGAGGTAGTGGCTCCTCCTCCTTTGTGAGTTTGCATGAGAGCAGCACTGCAGTTTAACTGATTTTAGTTCAGATGTTGTCTCCACCTGACCACATGGCCAAAACTGTCCCAACAGCAAGGGTAGAGGGCAAGAGTAAATGCCCTCTGATGTGTTTATGAAAAGATACAGGGGAGAGATGATCTACATGGGTGTATGCAAGTATGTGGGAAGGGGATGTGTCAGCTGGCCCATGCCAAGTCATCCCTTCCCCCTGAGGTAACAGCAACATGATGGTATAGTATAGAATAGAGTTTATCCAGAGCATAGGGATGGGAATCAAGAAGATAGTTGAGGCACAGAAAGTCAGAGAGAGTACGGAAGCAGAAGAGAAGAGACCAACCTAGAGCACATGGACACAGAGAGTGTAGAAGGAAGTAGGGAGTGATTAAGAAGGGGTCACGGAGCAAGTAGACAGAGGAGAAGACAACAGGAGAGCAAGAGAGGGAGAAAGGGGCAAGCAGCCCCTTTTATTTTGAGTCAGACCTACCTGCCTGTTGCCAGGTAACTGTGGGAATGAGCACACCTGGCTATAGCCAGACAGCTGTGGAGTGGAGTTTAGACAGAACACTAACACCCTCAAAAACTTGTCTAAGTTATGAAACAATAAGAACCAGCACTGTTGAATTTATGAGAGGCCCAACACCATGGGGAATGTGGTACCAGTAAAAGTACACGTTGGAATCCCATTAAATGTTCATGTGTCCTGCTCAGTCTGCTCTAGAATTGAGTACATAACTGTTGCTGTCTATGTGCCGTTTCCAAGTGGGAGAGTGCTGTGACTTTGTAAACTAGTGATAGCTGCTGGGGTTTTCAGGCTTGTGTGTAGAAGGCACAGTTACATAGGGTGCAGCCATCTTCTCCAACACTGAATGCACCCTGATGCCACAGCCCAAGGAGTCTGATCATCTTGACATACCTTCTGCTATGTGGTTTGAATGCCAGAGACTGATAGAGAATGTGTCCTTTCTAGCAAAGCACTCAGCATGCTGAGACATCCATGTTGTCCTCTGCTTTCAGATGTGGTTTAACAATAGGAGAGCCAAACAGAGGGCCATGGAGAAGAAAGCAATGCTCAGGTGCACACCAGCTGGGATCCAGGACCACATTTGCATGATGGACCCAGAGGAGCCCTAGGGTACCAAACCTCCAGGAGCCACAAGGAGATGGGCTGTGTGGAGTCACAGGCTTGCTATTCATGAGGGAAAGTCACTGTTTCTCTGTTAGCAACACAGTAACAATAAAGATGAAAATTCCAATATATTTCTTTCTGATTGTGGAAGGTAGATAGATGCAAACCATTCCCTAAGTAAGATGCAAACAAATTGGTATAGAGGTCTTTCTGCTGGAGGCAGCAATCCAGTGTCACCCTCAGTGAGCCCTGCACATCACATTGTTTACATGGTTTCACTTTATTTGCAGGTAATGAGCTTAGCATCTCCCATTTGTGCTGCCCACAGCAGGGTTCTGACCATGTGGGAACAGAAACATGTTCAAGGAAGGCCTCCATTGTCCCAATAGGCTGTGGGTGTGTCTTCAGTCAGTACTGCCTCCTTCCATGCTGAAGTGTTCAGTACAACCCTTGGTCTGCACATTCCTCAAGGCCAGACACAGGATTCAGGGGTGGGGGCAGGAAAGTGAACATTCAACTCAAAAGTAACAGGAGACTCTCTCCTGTGCAGACTGAAGAGGGGCAAGCTTCCTTTGCTTTTGTCCTGACACTGTGCTCACACCATAGATTTAATTAATATAAGTTAAATCAGTCATCTATGAAACTAATGAATTGAATTAAGTACATTCCTCATAGTTTTACAGTAAAATGGAGACATCAGAACCGATTGATTAAACAAATGTGGTGTTTCTGTTGTTGCTTTGGGCGAGTGTGTTTTGAGTGACATCGACTTAACCCCATATCTTTACAGTTGCTTCTGATTCTTGGGTCATCATGTAAGAACAGGCATCACCGAGAGGGACATCCAGTAGTTTTCAGCAGTTGGAACACTCTAAGCAAGGGCTTTATGCATTCTAGACAAGCACTCTGCCAATGTGGCTACAGTCTCAAACCCTTATGGGGGTCTTTCCAAAGTTGGTCAGAATGAGAAAGACAGTCATCAGCTCCTGAACACCTTGTCAAGAGTAGTTTCAAGTTATACAAAGACAGACAGGAAAGGACAGGAAACAAACCTGTGCAGATTTGAGACTGAGTTAGTTTACTAGACAGCACAGCTGATCTTGCCTGCTGAGGAGGAGAGAAATGGGGAAGAGAGTGACCGGTCCCCTGCCTGGGCTGGGACCCTCAGCACCAAAATGGGGAGGAGTAAGAGAACTGAGGGTACTGAGGAGAAAACGGAGGTGTGGAGAAAATCCTTCTACTGTAGACACCACGGGTAGCAGGGATGACTGGACCCAAGAGGGTGCCATTAGCAGTAGGCAGAAGAATGAGCTTCTGCTCAGAAGCCAGTCCCTGAGTGTAGGTGGGGCACTGAGGATGTGCAACCTGGGCCAGTTCTGATGCCCTGTGTCCAGTGGATGTCACATGGAGGATCCCAGGTACAGTCTATGTCCCTAATGGTGCCTGGTGTACAGCCTGTGCTCATTCCTGTGCTCTATGTACAGCCTATGCCAATCACTGAATCTCACACACAGCCTATGCATAGTCCTGGTCCCCATGTACACACCCTATGCCTGGTACAGTGCCCCACGTATGGCCTTTGCCAGTTTCAATGCCACAGGCCCGTCTATGCCAGTCAATGTGCCCCACATAGAACCTTTGTCAATCACTGTGTCTCATGTTCAGCATATTCAGGGGACTGCTTCTTATGTACAGCCTTTGCCTCTTCCTGTACCTCAGGCTGAGTCTATGCCTGTTACTGTGCCCCAGGTACAGCCTATGCCAATCAGTGTGCATCAATGACAGACTTCGCCAGTTCCTGTGTTCTATAGTTAACTGCTGTAGGTTCCTGCTACACAACCTATAGCACTTAAGGAGTCTAGCATACCACATACTCCAGTTCCTGCTGAACAGACTACACCAGGCCAGATGGCCTGTCTACTGTCCACATCAACTGAAGTACCCAACATAAAACCCTTGCCAGTTTTGGTGTCCACTATAAAGCCTGTGCCAGTGCTGGTGTCTCACTGATGTCTCTGGGACAGATTAATGGGTCTACAGCTGTAGGAGCTGGAATGCATTTTCCTGAGAAATCACTATATCTGTCCAGAAGACAGGTAAGCACATTGTGGGGATTCAGTCCTTTGGGGAGCCAGCAAGCTGCTACAGAGGTCTGTAGCTCTCTGTATCTGTCCTTGTCTTCATTTATTAGGAACTTTAAATTACTTTTAAGTGGGACTTTTTGTCTGGAGGGGTCTCTTCTTCAAGTCAGGGATCTGAGGCTAACATTTGGAGGTCAGAGGACAACTTGAAGGACTTGGTTCTCCCCTTCCAGGCTGGGTGTTTTGAACTGGAAAATCAGATCAGCAGGTTTGCCGCTTCCAAGCATGTTTATCTGCTGAGTAATCTTGTCTGCCTCTATTTTGCCTTCTAGAACTAAGGCTAAACTAAGAGAAGTAATACAGCCTGCCAGACCCCCCTGCCTTGCTGTCCTAGGGTTCTGTGGTGTGAGTGGGAGCTATGCAAAAGGCAGTGGAGCCCTTCTCCTGTAGTATCTATTTGGAGGAAGTAACAGTCTGTCAGTGTCTGCTGATCTAAGTGATTCCTCTTAGGAACAGGCCTCAGAAGCCCAGATGTGGTTCCAATGACAGAGGGTGACTGTCAGTCAATGTGGTGATTCATTTTTATATCCTGTGCGTTTCCCTCTATGTTTTCTAATATAAACACAATGGCATAACCTTTCTGTTTACTACTCTTTTTAGTATTTTCTCAAAATGTGTGCTCTGAACAAGGAAAATTGTCCATAAATACAAGCCTCAGTGTTGGGCATGGTGGTCTCTGACTGTAATCTCTGTACTGAGAAGGCCAAGCATGGCCTATGGAGGTGAGATCCTGGAGGCCTGAACCGGAAAGAAGAAACCTAAGTCAACACAGAAAAATACCTGGTTTATCAAACCAGGCTTGTCTGTACCCCAATACTTGAAGGAGGAAGAAGAGGTCACTCAAGGTCATCTGTCTTGATGTGACCAAAGCCAGCCCTCTCCCCAGGAGGTTCTTTCTGCTGCTGCTTTAGGCCTAGTTTTTGCTTTCTATCTCTCTTTTTCTGATTTTGTTCTGCAGAATCTCCCAACTCTAGCTAGGGTAGCCTGGAACTTACAGGGAACCCCTTGTTTATGTCTCCCTCCTCCTGGGAATTCAGAACTGTGTAACCAACACTGAGAGATTTTGTAACATTCCTTTTGTGACTGGTGTGATTTATCATTTCATTTCTCTGGACTGCTGAGGTAGTTCAGCAAGTAAATGGTCATGCTGGCCTGGGACCCAGAGATAACCAAGACCTTCAAGACTTCTTCTGATATTCACAAGAACACTGTGGCCACAGGAAACTGTGTGCACCTGCATGCACACACACACACACACACACACAGAGAGAGAGAGAGAGAGAGAGAGAGAGAGAGAGAGAGAGAGAGAGAGAGAGAG
>JADRCG010007706.1:30988-46738 GCA_019844195.1 Rhabdomys dilectus
TGTGTGTGTGTGTGTGTGTGTGTGTGTGTGTGTGTGTGTGTGTGTGTAAAAAGCTTTTTTATCTGTAAACCAAGATTATAAAATGATCATTGGTCACTTGCTTTGTTTGCTTTAAATTTAGAATAGTCCTAAAACATAAAAGCTTAACACTCTTGGTCTAAACGATGTTTTTAATTCTGAATTTACCATCATGGAGTATTTTCAAGTTGCTTTGGAAAATCAGAAATCTCCTCGTGTTGACAAACCAAAATCCTGCGTCCCCTTTAAAATAGCTGCCATTGCTTCCCCTGGCCCCCAACTATCACTATTCTAAATTTTCATCCTCTGAAGTCTGACTTATTTGGGTACTTCACATGAGGGACCACTTTATGAGTTAAAGAGATGTTTGGCCCATAATCTGCCCATTTCTGACTATTAATTGTATTTCACTTAGTCTAATGTCCTCAAGGTTCATCATTGTGCTCAAACATGGGGCAAAATTTCTGCTTTCCCAAGGCCAAATAATGTTCTTAAGGCATCTTCACATAGAAACTGTGTATTTTTCTTTTATCACCCTGTGTGGAAGGATATCTAGTTGGGTTGCTGTGCATGATTAGACAGAATAATTCGTTACTTTGTGTACATGTACATATGTGGGCAGTGTGAATGAAGGTCAGAAAACAAATTGAGTGGGCAATGTTCTTTCCCACAATATGTGTGGTCGGTATCACAGTCAGGTCGTTAGGATTGGCCATCATCTGTATTTACCCACTGAGCCATCTTGCCAGCTTGAAAAATCCCCTTTCAACCTGGAATTTTTCAGTCCTTTGTAGTATATACCTAGAATCAGAATTGTTGGATTCAATAATTCGATGTCCATAGTTTAAAAGAACCACCTGCTACAAAATTTGATGTTACATCTCAGAAAGTATGATTTCCTAATGTTTCCAGGGCCTCACTAAAGAAAGTAATTTTCTGGGTGTTGTCAATAGCAACCCTTCTGGATCTGAGGAAGCAGCACTGGCCTTGTATTTGCATCTTTTAACTTATGAGTTATTCTGAGGACCTTTTCTTGTGCTTAGGCCATTATAACCTATCTTGCAGGGTCAAACATTTCCTTAAGACTTTATTTACTGATATGGTTTGGTGTATATGTAAAGTTCAGAGGATAATTTACGCAAGTTGCTTCTCTCTCTCCTTCTTCTACCTTGTTTACTGTGGGAATAGTACTGAGGTTGTCAGGTTTGGTAGCAAATGCTTTTACAAACTAACCCTCTTTGCATGTTTTAAAATATGTCTCTGTTGGAGTTTACTCACCCGCAAATACTTTGTCTGATTGAATTGTTGCCTTTTTATCTTTATCATTTTCTTTTATATTGAGAAGTTTCAGGATTGGATCATTTCTAACTGCATGTGTTTTGTATGTATCACCTGTACCAGGGCCCTGCATTGGTACATAAAATTTCATCAAATCATCTTTAGGAGAATGGAGTACTTTCGTGTATCTGCAGTGATACAGCATACATGTAGAAAGTTTATGCCACTAACTGAGGCTGCTGGTGCAGTCCCATAATCTGAGATGCATAGTTCCTAAAGCAGGGCATGCAAGTTCCATGTCAGCCTGACAGGAAAAAAAGTCTAAGTTCTGGCTATGAAACTTAATAAGAAACAGTTTCAAAATAGAATATACAAAGAGCTGGGGAGATAGCACCTGCCTAGCATGTCCAACATTCTATGTTCAATCCTCAGTGCCATAAAATGTGTAAATTGTGTAGTTTGTACATAGACATTGTTGTTAATTATCAATGTGAACAATAATTTTTCAGGTTGTAGTGATATTAAAACTCTTTTAATTTTTGAGGAATTGTAACCACCTCCAAATCATACTCTTTCTAAGAATTACAAAGAATGTGAACTTGAGGAGATGTGAATGGATACAGCAAACTTTAAAACATGAATAGAACCAACTGAAGAGGTGACTCACCAGTTACAAGCTCTGGCTACTCCACCAAAGGACCTGAGTTCAATTCCTAGCAGCCACATGGTGGCTCACAGTCATCAGTAAGTCCAGTTCCAGGGCATCTTGATGCCTCTTCTGAACTTTATGCACATCAGGCATGTAAGTGGTGCAGAGACATACTTGCAAACAGATAGACATATACACATACACACCCATGCACACTAATGAACTTTAAAGAAGTTCAAAGCATCCACAGACCATACAAATTGTGCTTAATTTTACCCCTAATGCTAAATATTAAAGCTTGATGCTTTTCTCTCCACAGAAAAGAGCTTGCAAAACTCAGTAATGTAGAAGAATACACTGTGAAGGTCAGTCCATTTATAATAGAACTATAGCCAGGTACTTCATCTCAAACCTGCTTTAAGACTCAGACAGTCTTAGCTTAAACATTGACTAGTTGCTGTATTTCTGCCTATCTACTTTAAATTGGCAAATGAGATTTGAACTAAGGGATGTATGAGTGGTGGAAACTGGGAAAGATGGTCAGGGGAGCTCCAGCTAGAATATCTTTCCCATTACTGAACAAAACATAATTTTCTAAGTAGAAAGGAAAACAAATCATTTTGCTTCTCCTGTACTCTAAGCAAAAGGAATTGTGCTTATGTTTATATGCAGCTAATGAAAGTATAAATATTAACATATAACAGTCATACCACATGAGCGTGTACCAAAATTAATATTCAGCTCCTTATGATAAGAGTATCCTTCAGGGGTACTTCTATGCAGAGTCACGCTAGAACTCCAAGTGATTTTGTCAGTGTTCGAAAAGGAAAGCATGTGGAAGAGCTGGAAATCTGGGGCTGTCCATGCCTTTTAGAGCTGAGCAGACTAGAAATCTCAAGTGTTGATCATTCATTCAGCTACAGGATTTCCATTTACACTGATGTGTTTTTGTTTTGCTTGCGTGTGATTGTTCATTTGCAATGCCCCTTTTCTTCCTTTTGGAATAAGGATGTTTAAGTAGATAACTTGTTTTGTTTTTAACTTCACAGGAGCTCACCGTTAAGATATTTGGAATTTAAAGCCTTGGAGTTTTAGAAATTGTGATATATCCAAAGTTATACTGTATTTTTCATGATCATAACATGAGACTTTGGGGACAAGAGGTAAATATTACGGCTTAAAGTGGCATGTTTGTGTATCAAGTTGACAAGGATTGAATTGTGATGTTTGGTTTTTAAATGTCACCTTGACCAATCTAAAATTACCTGGAAAAAGAGTCCTAATGAGGAAATATGTAGATTGAGTTAGCATGGTGAGATGTAAAGTATCAGTAATGAGTGACAAGGGACAGGTGTAGAGAGAGTTGTTAGATGTTATGATGCAGGGTATTTTATACTCTTCTGGGGCACTGAGACAGCATCAAGGACTTGGGGCCTCTCATAACCTATTTATATATAAGAGACCTCTATCAGATTCCCAGGTCTCCTGAAGGACAACATCAAACACTTTCTCATCACAGTAATACGCATGTATTCCACAGACCAGGTGTGGGGACTGAACATTGCAAAGCATTTTTATTGTTCAGTCTGAGATGATTTTATAAAAAGTAGAGTGAGGCCCTTCAAGTAGTTCAGTGGTATCCCCAAATCAACAAATGGCCTAAACTGCAGTGCATTTTAATCACTGAATCAACTTTTTAGGTGGAAAGCAACCAAGGACTTTGCAATTTATGTTTTGTTCTCAAATAGATTGTGCTAAGTTCTGTTGAGGATTTCTAGATTTAGTCTTCCAGAGTTCTGGTTATATGTTCTTGTTTAACTGGAAGTATTTAGTTCTTAAAGTGAAGAGACTTTCATTTTAATTTGATTTACTCATAGTACTTTGAGTCAGTGTTTTGCCTGCATGTATGTATTATACTATATGCATACATAATGCCCTCAGAGGTCAGAAGAGGGTATAGTATTCCCTGAAACTGGCATTATGGATGGTTGCAAAACAGCACATGTGCACTAGGAATCAAACTGGAGTCCTCTCCCAGAGCACCAAGTGCTTCTAACCACTAGGCTATCCCTCTAGCTCCTGTGGATAGAGTTTAAAGACATATTAAGACTGCTATTCTTCAAGAAAGAACTAATATTCAGTTAGTAATATGTACAGTGCCAGAAAGACTATGTTCCCAGATCTTACAGCTGTAACTTTAGACAGAAGACTGACATGAGTTAGCTAAAGGCTCCTGTTATGCAAACCTGGTGACCTTACTTTAATCCCCAGAGTTAAACTTAAGGGGAAAGGAAAGAACTACTTTCACAGAGGTGTCTTCTGATCTGTAGAAACACAGGGGCATGTTCACTCTTCCCTAGTTATGTGAACTCACAATAATCAACAAACAAACATATAAATTTGAAATAATGATTACTGCGAGGGGGTATAGCACTGGCTTCTGATTGCCACTAACCTTCAGGAACACAAGTCTATCCTCTTGTGTTACACCACGTATGTCATCCTTCTCAAGGTTCTTGCTTGTCTTGATTCTCAACTATATTTATTTAAATGTCATCAGCATCAGAGAGCTCTCTTCACAGATTGGTTGACTTTTGGGTCTGGTTTGTGAGCCATCTAGTTTTACCAGGACCATCTGTGCAGAAGTTCTCATCTTCAAGTTCATTATGTAGAGTGAAGTAATGTTAGTTTAATGTACTATTTGGTCTATGGTGTTGTCCAGGAGCAGGTGTCCGGAAGCTTCAGCCGGTACAGCTCCTGCAGTGTGAAGCTGCAGCTCTTTTTTACCCTGGAGAAGCAGACAAGCAGTAACACAAGCAGGCAGCCATGAACTCAACTTGCCATGCTCTTTGCTCTTCTGATTCACAGAGTCAGTCACATTTCTTCTGGAAACCATGACTGTAGCCTAAGAGGCTGACTAGGTGACCATCCTGAGTGATGCTATGTGTATGCAGTCACTTGTCTAACTCCAAATATTCCTTACCGATTGAATCTGCAATTCTTCAGAGTGTTTTAAAATGCCCATTTCTGAAACTGACTCAAGAGAAGGTTTTTGGAGACAGGGGTATTGGTGCATGCCTTTAATCCTACCATTTGGGGGACAGAGTCCGGCTGATCTCTATGAGTTCAAGATTGGCCTATTGTACATAGTGAGTTTCAGGGCATTTAGAGCTATATAGAGCGAGCCAATCATCAAAAACTAGAAAGGGAGCAAACTAGCAAAGAAGGAAGGAAGGAAGGAAGGAAGGAAGGAAGGAAGGAAGGAAGGAAGGAAGGAAGGAAAGAAGGAAAGAAGGAAAGAAGGAAAGAAGGAAAGAAGGAAAGAAGGAAAGCAAGAAAGTAACCAAGCAAGCAAGCAAACGAAGACAGTCTGCAGTCAGCACTGTGAGTATCAGGTAAGTTCATTCTAAGAACATGAGTGTTTACATCTCTAACATGAGAGATTTACTTAGGGCTATTCTTAGATGTCATACAGACAAGCTTGTAGTTTATAATCATGTATTCTATGTTTCTAACATGCATCTCCAGGCTATAGAAATGGCCTGCCACAGAGAAAAAGATCACATTTCATAATTAAGAAATTATTTACAATGAAGCCCTGTTATTCAGTGCTAGCTAGGGAACATAAGCCTTCACTCATATTAAGCCAGTGATATCTACCACTGAGTTATGTTTCAAGGGTTAGTGTGGGAAATCGTCAAAATGACCTTAAAATTTTCTCTACTGCACATGTTTCTTTCATGTATATGCAAAGTGCACTATGTGTAAAATATACTGTGTGCTGGGAGATGTTGTAATCCCTCTCTGTACTACATCTTTGATATTCACAACACAAAACGGCTGGGCTCCATGTACTAGCAGGAGGATGGCTTTGATCACCATTAGGCAGGACATCATATGTGGCCTCTGGTCAAGATGGCTCTATCCAAAACGTTGGAATATTTTGACTTTCCCAGCAGTTAGCATAAGTGGATAATGAGGTTCATCAGTGAGCATGCTCTCAAACCCAGCCTGAAGGTATAGTTCCTGCCATCCATAAAACCAAAGTCCTGTCTGCATCGAGTGTCCATGCAGAAATATGAAATAAATAATCCTCTTATGCATAGATTTTATGTTAATTCCCAGCCTATGGATAATATAGATTAGGACTTTGAGGGTCAGGAACAAGAAATTGCTCACTGTATGGTACAGGATTGTCTTACTCAGGGAATATTACCATGCCTCCCTTTCTTTCTGACTTAAAAATCAGCTTACAACCAGTGTCAACCATTGTTTGGGATTCTCTCTGGGATGTAGGGGGTTTCACCACTCACACTCCACTTGAAAACTATCTATTAAAATTATTGCATCAGGCAGATCAGATCAGGAGCAGGGCTGGGACACATAATGGCCACATGGTCCTGGGAGAACAAGGGAAGATGGAGTCCCTTGACCTTTATGGTCACTGTAACCTCTCTCTTACCTCCATGCTCTCTGACATCACCTATCCCAGGGCTTCTCTGGTCAGTGTCTTAACCTGCAAACTCTCTACCTGGTTACTGTTCAGAGTGTCTCGGGAGAACTGTGATGTGAGCAGGGTTAGTAGGTCATGAAGAGCAGGAAGAGAAACACTTGACTCTGGCAGAAGCAATAGTTAAATATGTACTTGTGCATCTAAGAAACAAATGTTTAAACGGCTCAGTCTAGGACAAAATAGGGAATCAGAAGCTTAATTGGTGGAAAGGAAGAGGCTAGATACTTGTTTCTAGTGCTCCAGGAAGTGGAAACAGCCTCCAGTAAGAGCAGGGAGGTTAAAGCCTGGCCTGATGTGGAAACCTTGCTTAAGGCACCATCGGAGACACTGCTATCTGAAAATCTCCAGAGTTCCTTCTTACTCATCACTGACTTCACAATGAAAGTGACCAGTCCAAGCTGGCCCTCTGCTTGCTCAGGATTGAAAGTAAGAGTACATTTTGGGACTCCTATATTTTTCCTAACAGAAATGGACACTTATCAAGAGCAGCAAGGGCCAACTTCATGTCTGGTGGTCAGATGTCAGTATCCTAGTATGAGGTGCTGGGACAGTATCAAGGACTTGAAGCCCCTCATAATCTAGACATGTCACTTAATCCTGGAAGAAACTATCAAAAACTTTAAAACTGTAGGGAGAGGTTACAGTCCCAGCTGACTGCTTAACCTGTCACTCAGCTGGTCCTCACTATGGGTGAATCAGAGGCACATGGCAGTAGTCATTTTCATGCCTTCTTTTTCCTGTGTCTCTGGGGATGGGGTCCAGTGTCACACTTGGGAAGAAATCTACCACTCAACAACACCACTTGTGCCATTAAGTATTTGAACCATGAGAATACAGGTTCAACCCTATAGCTTCAGGCCTCAGTGGTATCTGAACGCTTATTTGTTTTGTTCATGGTGATATTTATTATTCAACAAGCTAACCTGACCCCTATTCTCTGTTATTTAAGGAACAGCTTAATAACAGGCACTCCATATGGTGCAGGTAAAATAAAAGATCCAATGCTCACGAGTATACCAGCTGAGTCTCAGGCCACATTTTCTTGGTGGTCATGAAGGATCCATAGAGAACCATCTTTGTACCCATACCATTTTATTAATGATTTCTGTGACTGATAACAAGTTTGGAGAGGCATGAGACAGGGGACAGTGGTCAAGGGTCAGGGTTCAGGAATCACGGACAGAGGACATGAACCAGGAGCCAAGAGCCAGGGGTCAGGACACAGGAGCCAGGAGCTTTAGGTCACAAAGCTCCATTAATGGTGGCCTGTGGGGACACAGTGGCAGAAGCAGGCCTGATTAGGACATTTCACCTTCACTCACAGCATAGCCAGGGCCTTCCTTGGCCAGCATTTCCACAGGCAATTCCATGACTGTGGTGAGATTCTCAGAACCACAGATATCAGAGGAGCAATTCTTCTCCCAGGAGAAGTCTTAACTCATGGCTCTGACAAGAGTTTCACAGGGATCACTCTGGCCTGGAACTGTCTGTCTATACCACAGCACTTACCAATTCTAGCATACTCAATGCTTGATCTCATACCCTGCTACTGTTTAACAGGACCCTACATCTAGAATACAATTTCCACTGTCATTATTTGGTCACCCAGTTTACACTTAGTAGATACTCAGAGAACCAGCATATGTGGTAAACAGTCTATGAAATAACACCACCTGAAGTACCCCCACCTCAGTGGGCCTCCAGGTTTAATATCTGGAACCCTCTCACTTGGAAGATGTGCCCAGGGATATATTTTGCATCCTGCTGACCCTTCAGAAGTTTACTGGTCCCTGGATGCCACTGCAACTCCTTTCATCTAACTCTAGAGCTAACGTTCACCTCATTCTGTTCAGAGACCAAATGACTAAATGGTTTCCAGCCACATTTGGGCTCTTTCCACCTCATTTAACCAAATTAAATAGGCGTGACCACAGGCCATACTTTTCACTATCTCTCACAGAGTCTCCCTTCCAAAATTTATTCTGATTGTGTCAAGTCCATAATTCAAAGTAATTCTCAAGGAAAGCTTCAAGGTGAGTGCTAGAGAATAGTGTTCACATAGGGATTTGAGGATAGGAGAAACATTTACAAATGAATGTGAAATGGACTTTACATGTTTCTCTTGATCTGCAGTGCCAGGTCCTGAACATTTGCAGCATTTGTCCTCAGGACATTGGAAGATGGGCACACTGGACTGACTGAAGCCAGAGTGTAGTTCAACATACCCCATGACAGCAATCTGCAAGGGCAGCCATTGGAGAACTGGCATCTGGTCTTTTGCCCAAGACATGATGAGTTTGCACTGTTGTTCAACTCCCCATGCTTTGTAAAATAAGATTATGACTATTCACGCTTTGTGGGTACACAATGGCATGAGATAGCCCCCACATGCAGAAATGAGCCATTTCTAATTTAAGATGATGTCCTCAAGGAACAAAGAATATCACAAAACCATTTGTATTTTTCATGTACATCTTCATATGCCTTAGAAAAATATGAACACATGTGTTCTAAATTAGAAATGTTTTATCTCATATATAAGTATATAAAATCTATGTACATGTATGTGAAACACACACACACATGTGTAACTTATAGAATTTTTGATTGCTAAAACCAGTGTTCTTTGGATAGTGATTCTATTTGTTGGTCATATTAGGGTTATATATGACACAGAAATTATTCATATTGATAGGTACTTCGTGATACCAACTTATCTTCAGTAGTAAAAAATCAAGCTTAAATTTTGTGATTACAAGAAATTTATAAAATCCAAGCCACTGGAGTAAGTTCATAATAATTCATAGACTGAAAGTGGCTCTTACATGACTGCTAGAAACTTATTTCAACTAAGACAGATGGGAATGTGACAACTATGGAGTCCAAACAATTGGCACAATTATTATTTTAAGTGATTGTTATATTAGTTAAAAGAATGCATTGCTACATTTGAATTTTCTGGAATACTATAAAATTGAATAACAGGTACATTATTGAGTCTATTAGAGAGGCCAGTCTGCAGCTGATTCTCTTTGCACGTTTGCTAAAGGTCCGGGTGTGGTGGTACCTGTCCTAAGGAGATTCTCCAGGGTTAGATTTTGCAGAAATAGGGATGGAACATGAGGCCTCACATATTTTGTTCAAACCACATACCCATAGGCAGTATCCTTAAACACCTCACAGCATTAAATGTATAAAAAATAAAGTTCTTCTGTGCATACAAAATTTCACTAGTATATAAAGATTTTCAATGTGTTTTATAATTATGAGAGTGGTACACTAAATAAATCTCTCTCTCATTGTAAGATTGCTTTGCAACTAAGGAAATAAATCACCATAAGATTAAGTGGAAATCAAGCTTAAAGGTGCACCAGCTTGTACCAAGAACATCTTTCCCTCAAGATTCAGGATTGTATTTTTCTGGTGTTTATCAACATGTTAGTCAGTCTGTTTGCCTACAGCCACCTTAACTTCTCAGCATCTATCTCAGCAATAGCAAGATGAATTACCCACATATTCGTCTCATTTACTTTCTTAACTTTGTAAGATGTTAGTGTATAGTTTTCAATAAGTGTAGGAAATGCCATCTCAACAGAACAGCAAAGAGACTTTCCATGAGGTTATAGCCCAAAGACAATATTCTCTGCACATTGCTGTTTTCCCAAGTACTTTTATGGGTTATGCTGACACATATATTCTTTGCTGTGCCCCATTCATGTTGTTCTCACTTCTTCTGTGCCCATGTTGGACCACAGATATGTACAAGGATGAGAATGGAAAGAATCTAAGGAGAAACAGTTTATTTCTACACAGGACTGAATTCCACCTATACTCAAGAGTTCATTTTAACCATAGACTTTAAGAGAAGTTTCATAAGAGATTTCTTTCAACATTCATAAGAAGGAGGTACATGAATGCCACAGGCCAGCCCCAGCGGGGTCTTCTTTCTTGTCAGTTCTCCTTGAGGCAGCAGAGGGGGAAGAGTGTTGGCAGAGGGCAAGACTTTGTCTTATGAGATATTTAGAGTTGCTGTATAACAGAAAAAATTTACTTATCTATGTCTAAGTTACTATGCTACTGTAGCTGACCTGCCTTCTGTTCTCCTCTGAGGCCAGAACCTACAGTCTTTGGCATTTAGCACCTCATCCAAAAACAGCAGGAGACTAAGTAAAGGATTAATTGCTAGAGCCCCTTTGTCCAGATGCCACTTGCTTGTCAGGCTAGGGGGAAGTTGAGGCAATAAACTTCTCTTGGACCAGGAGAGGAGAATAATGCTCACAGAAGAAAAACTTTTACATAAGCAAATATGCATAAACACATAAATCGACATACAGATTCATGCATGCATGTATGTACATTTTCATTCAAACCAGTTGGGTCCAGCTTGCATGCATTCTCACAATTACATATTTACACATAACATGCATACATTCTCATACTTACATGCACACACATCCATACTTACATATGCATATGGAGCAAAAGACCAAGTATTGGTGCAGAAAGAACTCACTCATTCTGGATAAAAAATGCGCTCCAATCTTTATTTCATAGTTAATATTTTATCTTCTGTCCTAGCACCTATAATCAATCATTATTTACCTTTTTATGACCTTTGGTTAATTGTTTTACAGTCTCTTGGAATGTGATCTCAGTAGTAGAAAGTCTGGTTGCAATCTAGAAGCAATTAACTGGTGACACTTAGTAGTGAGTCAGTGTTCTCATTGCAGTTTTGATTATTGGAAAAGGACCTAATAGCAGTCCCACTATAAAAGAGCTTAATAATTACTGACATAATTTTAGGAATTCTTATAGGATTCTCATTAAGAACTAAGAAGTCATCTATTTGTCTATATAGCATCATTACAAGACAGTACATCTTCATAGCTCTGCAGAGATCTGCTCAAAAGGGTGAGCTAATACCTAGTCATTGTTATATATGTTATATTTTATAAAAGCAGGAAAAGCATATTAATGGCAGGAATCTTTCCTAAAATGATGTACTTCTAGGCCTTGCCTGTCAGAGCTTCATTATAGATATTATCTAAAGTGAAGTCATTTCAGAAAGATCACCTGCTAGTTATAATCTTGTCCTATGATTACTTCTGACACATGAGCATTTGTCTAGGCTCCTTCTAATTCTGTTCATTGCCCCTCTTCTATGGAGTACACAATGACAAGTAGCCACTCTACCAGAGGACTTGCTTCATAGACAGCACTAGAATATAACACATCCAGGTCAGAGGGAGGATTCATTCTCCTTTTTCCCCTAGTCCAGACTAGAAAATCTTTTGGTCCATCTTTTATAGCTCAGCAATCCTCAAGGGGTATTTTAAAATATACATAGTTATAACCTATCTCACAAATAGATTAATATTTAGTTGATTTTTTGTTCTCTTGTCCTCTTTTAAAATCTCTGATACAATTATGCAGGACAAATGCAAATAGAATGAAGTGAAGAGTTCCAACCAGTTCCAAAGCCAGAAAGTATTTTTATAAAAATCATAGAAGAAAATTTCCCAACCTAAAGAGATGTCTATAAACATATAAGAGACTTAAAAAACACCAGAAAGACCTTCCATCACATAATAATCCAAACAATAAATCTGCAGAACAAAGGAAGTATTAAAAGTCCCAAGGGAAAAAAGTTGATTTTATTGTTTTGTCACCCCCTTTAAAAGTCTCTGATACAATTAGGCAGGACGAATATAAATGAAAAAGGTGAAGAGTCCCAGAAAATACTTTTAACAAATTCATAGAAGAAAATTTCCCTAACCAAAACAGATGCATATAAACAAACATTACAAGACAAAACAAGATATTCTGAGACAAAACCAAATTTAAACAATATCTATCCACAAATCCAACCCTACAGAAATTTCTAGAAGGAAAATTCCAACCTAAAGAACTTAACTACACCCACAGAAACACAGAAACTAAATAATTCCACACAAGCAAAAAGAAAAGACACAGAAACACTACCACCACTACCAGAAAAATAACAATCACAGGTCATTAATATCTTTCAACATCAAAAGACTCAATTCCCCAGTAAAAAGACACAGGCTAACAGAATGGATGTGAAAAACAGGATTCATCAGTCTGCTGCATAGAAGAAACACACCTCAGAAACAAAGATAGACACTACCTCAGGGTGAATGTTGTGGCAAAAGGTCTTCCAAGCAAACTTGTACGAGAAACAAACTGGAGTGGCCATTCTAATATCTAATAAAATAGACTGAAGTAAAAAATAATCAAGCGAAATGGGAAAGGACACTTCATACACATCAAAGGAAAAATCAACCAAGATGACATCTTAATTCTGAATATCTATACCCTAAATGCGAGGGCACCTAAATTTATAAAAGAAACACTGCTAAAGCTTAAATTGCACATCAAACCTCACACATTACCAGTGCAAGATTTCAACACTTCACTGTCACCAGTGGACAGGTCATCAAGACAGAACCTAAAGAAATAGTGAAACTAACTGATATCAACCTACCCACAAAACCTTCATACCCAAATTTTTCCTGCCTATAAGATGTGCAGGGATAAGGATGGAGCACAGATTGAGGGATCAGTCATCCAATGACTCTCCCTACTTAAGTCTTAGTCCATGTGAGAGAGCCAACCCCTGACACTATTAATGATACTTTGCTATGCTTGCAAACATAACTAGCATAACTGTCTCCTGAGTGGCTTAATCTATCAGTGGATGGAAACAGATGCAGAGACCCATAGCCAAACATGAGGTGGAGACCAAGGATTCTTGAGGAAGAGTGGGGAATAGAACTAACAGAACTGGAGGGGTTAAGAACACCAGTAAAAGATCTACAAGGTCAACTAACCTGGGCTCATGGGGACTCACAGGAACTGATCCACCAACCAATGAGCATGTAAGGGCTAGACCTAGGTCCCCCATATTTATAGCAGATGTGCAGCTTAGTCTTCATGTGGGTCACCTATCAATTGGAGAAGGAGATATCTCTGACTCTGTTCCCTCCCATTGGATGTCCTCCCCATACCTATACTGCCTGGTCGGACCTCAGTGGGAGAGGATGTGTCCAGTCCTACTGGGACTGGATATCTCAGGGTTAAGTAGTACCTCAAAGGGGCTTCCCCTTCTCTGAGGAGAATAGGAATAGGAAGGGGTAGTGGGCAGAGAGATTTGTAAGAGTGGAACTTGGAGGAGAGGAGGAAGGAAGACTGCATTCTGCATGTAGAATGAATGAATGAATGAAATTGATTCATAGTCCCAACACAAATTGTAAAAGTGAGTGTTATTTTCCTGTAAGAGTTGTTGTCTAACTCCTCTCTAACCTAACTGATTCAATCTAGCTTCTCTCAGTTTCTTACTCAATTGTTCTACTTGGTCTCATACTAACTTTGGTAATCTGTTCTAATCTTCTGGCTCCTCCTCATTCTCTGGCTTGTTTTGTCTGTCTCTGTCTCTGTCTCTCTCTCTCTCTCTCTCTCTGTCTCTCTCTCTCTTTCTCCACTGTCTCTTTAAAACAATCCTACAACTTCCTACTTTCTTCGTCTTTCTGCCCTGACCCTGAAATAGCTTTCTTTCCTCTCTTTTCTTGTGAGAGTTGGGCATAACTATTTCCATCATTTCTTTCTCTGATTCGTCATTTTGTTTGCCACTCAATTAGAAGTCACTTTCAAACATGGGTGCTTCCTTCTGCAAACAAACTTTACCTTCATTGTTTGGGATTAACTAAGATTAATGTTACTCTTAGTACATTTGGGATGTACTAAGAGTGTATCTTAGAAATGTGTGCTTGAGGCTAAGCCACACCACAACTGGAAACAGGATTTTTCAGTAAATAACACAATCTAGGTGTTCACCATGTGATCGAAAATCCTGCAACACCAAACCATTTCACTTCTCTGAATCTGTTCAGCTCTTAAACAGTTATAGTTCTCATCTAATAGCATGGTTGTGTTTTTCTATTTTATTTCATTTCATTTCAGAAATGCTTTCCAACTTTCTAGAATTGTCTTCATGATACTTTAAATTTTTAATTAATTCTTTCTCATTTAAACATTTTCATATAATATACTAATCATATTTCCCTTCTGCAACGCTTCCCATATACTCCACACCTCCCTAATCACCGAACTCATGTTCTTTCTCATATGTGTATATATGTGCGCGTGTATATATTTTCGTATATGTATGTATGTATGTATGTATGTATGTATGTATGTATGTATATATGTGTGTGTGGGTTGAGTGTATATTAAAAAACAACAAAAATGAAACCAAAACACAAACTAAAAAAAATAAGAAGAAAAAATGAGAAAAAAAAGCCAACAAACAAAAATCATATGCATAAATAAAAAACTCCTTTTGTGTTCCCTGACTACTCCTGGGCATGAAGCTTTCTCTGGAATGTTGAATGCACAGATCTTCATGACATTTACATGTTATTTATTTTTCTAACTTATCATTTTCTGGAGGGTTCTCCCAGGCTCTGTTTTTTAATGTATGGACATTTGTATAAACATGGTTTAGAAGGGATCAGAACCTTGCCAGCAAAGACCTTCCTGGCCTCCCAGTATTTTCTGGTTTTCTTTTCTTCTCCCATTGCTTGTGAACATTGTCCTTGAAACAGTTTAGCTTTTGCACTTCCTGGCCAGATGTGAATGGAAAAGTCCCTCTTCCAGTGAGTGCCCGTTCCAGTTCACCAGTTAGTTAACAACGTGTATGGATGCAAGTATATCAGACAAGTTTTGGATCTATGGGAATGGAGAGATGGCAGCAGTGGTT
This sequence comes from Rhabdomys dilectus, assembly GCA_019844195.1. Taxonomy (NCBI): domain Eukaryota; kingdom Metazoa; phylum Chordata; class Mammalia; order Rodentia; family Muridae; genus Rhabdomys; species Rhabdomys dilectus. The sequence continues at coordinate 46,226 of JADRCG010007706.1, forward strand.
GTTCTTTCAGAGAATCTAGGTTCATTTCCCAGAACCCTCATATAACTCCATTCCTGGGGATGTAACAGCCTCTTCTGACTTCTGTGAGCACCAGACATGTATGTGATGTACAGACAATTAAGGCTCAGCACAAAGTCTCTTAATGTCAGCATGTTGAGTCTTTATGTATTTCCCCATTGATTTCTGCCCACTGCACAAAGAAGCGTCTCTGAGTTTCTTCTGAGAGTATCCCAGATCTATGGGTATAAACGTAAATACTTAGAAAGTAACTTAATAGAATGACCATTTAATAGCAACAGCGAGTTATGATACCATCTGAGGGTATAGAAACTGGCTCATATTCTCTGTGCACACCATTAGTTTCAGCACTCAAGAGAAAATATAGTCAGATCTCGGAGTTTAAGGCCAGCCTGATTTACAGAGCAAGTTACAGGACAGTCATGACTACACAGAAAAACCCTGTCTCAATAAAATAAAATAAAATAAAATAAAATAAAATAAAATAAAATAAAA
>JADRCG010007706.1:46748-72257 GCA_019844195.1 Rhabdomys dilectus
AATAAAATAAAATAAAATAAAATAAAATAAAATAAAATAAAATAAAATAAAAGTTAGGAAAGACATGTGTCTGGAAATCTTGGCATCCCCACAGAGCCACAATATGATATCTGGAAACTGGGGTCCTCTCTTTGAACCTCTTAGTCTCATTAGTAAAAAAAAAATTTTTTTAAACTGTCAGAAATATACATTAAGGGAATGAATAGACTCAAATATGAACTGAAGAACAATTTATTTCCAAAAGATAAACTCAGCATAGGCGAGCTAAAACCTCACAGCTGCCTAAAAGGGAAGACCTGGTGTGGAGAAGAGAAGGAACAAAGGCCATGCTGCTTGAATTAAGTCTGGATGAAGTTCAGCCACCAGGAAACAGGCAAACACATGGTAAGGAGGAGAGCTTTAGAAAAAGAGTAAGCCCATGACATTAGCTAGGGAGTGTAGACAAATCTTTTGGTTCTAGCCAGCATCTAAAGGAAAAAGACAATGGGAAAGAAAAAATTGTTAGGCCTTCCTGAGTGTGGGCCCCAGAAAAGGCTGGCAAGCCCAGTCCTGCTTCAAAGTGTCCTGACTTCTGGGAACTGCACTAAGGGAGCAAGCATTCTGGAAAGGAAAACTATATTGCCTTTTTTTATTATTGAATATTTACTTTATTTAAATTTCAAATGTTATCCTCTTACCTGGTTTCCTACCACCTCTCCCTGCTCCTATGAGGGTGTTGCCCTACCCACTGACCCACTCCTGCCTACCTGTCCTCACATTCCCCTACACTGGGGCTTTGAGCCTTCACAGGACCAAGAGCCTCTCCTCCCATTGTTGCCCCCAGCATGGCCATCCTCTGCTACATATGCGGCTTGAAACCATGGGTCTCTCCACCTGTACTCTTTGGTTGGTGGTTTAGTCCCTGAGATGTTACCAGGACATTTGAGAGCATTCTACAGTGTTCTGGGACATAGTTTCCCTTGCAAGTCAAGGAGTATAATATCATCCCTTTTAATCCCTCTGAGTCTATTAGGATAGGCCTGTTGTGGATAGCCCCAGCCTCTTGTTTTGATGGTAGTTCCACTTCTGGGAGGGGCTGCAGAGGAGGAGTGACTATTGTGAACCTTCTGTCCAATTGAATTTGTAAAATAAAGGCTAGAGCCATTGATTGGGCAGTACAAGGGGAGGTGGAGAAAAAGGCTTAGGGGAGGCGTGGGAAGAGGAAAAGTCAGAAGAGGAAGTTGATGGGAGAAAGGCTACAGAGGCAATGGAGGAGCTGGAGGTACAAAACAACGAAGGAGAAGTGGCTTAGAAAAACTGCACATTGTAAGGGATGTCATAGCTGGGGAACAGAAGAGTTCAATGGTAAATCTGCCCAATCTAGGCTTGCAGTTTATAATCATAAATATTGAGTTGTGTTTTCCTTGACTGAACTTATTTGGATCGGAGATTTGTCACAACATAGGTCCTTCTTAGAAGGGAAAACAAAATACCTACGGGAGGAGATACAGAGATGAAATATGGAGCAGAAACTGAAAGATAAGCACATCAGAAGACTGCCCCACTTGGGGCAGTCTCATATATATCTCATATACAGTTACCAAACAGAGACACTATTGTGGATGCCAAGAATTGCTTGCTGGCAGGAGCCTGATATAGCTGTCTTCTGAGAGGCTCTGCCAAAGCCTGAATAATGCAGATGTGGATGCTTGCAGCCAATCATTGGACTGAGCACAGGGTCCCCAACAGAGGAGTTAAAGAAAGGACTGAAGAAGTTGAAGGGGTTTGCCACCCAATAGGAAGAACAACAATAGCAACCAACCAGACCCCCATAGCTCCTAGGGACTAAACCACCAAACAAAGTGTATACATGGAGGGACCCATGGCTCCAGCTGCATATGTAGCAGAGGATGGCCTTATCTTGTATCAGTGGAGGCCCTTGGTCCTGTGAAAGCTCAGTGCCCCAGTATAGGGGAATGCCAGGGTGGGGAGGCAGGAGTGGGTGGGTGGAGGGAACACCCTCATAGAAGCAGGGGTACGGGGATTGTATAGAGGAATTTGGGAGGGGAAACGAGGTAAGGACATAACATTTGAAATGTAGATAAAGAAAATATCTAATAAAAATTAAAAAAAAAGAATATCAAGAATGCCAACTATGTCAGTTTCATACTGTATAATATTTACAGAACTCCTGAACAGAAAACAATTTTAAATAAACCTTGATTAGACACATTTCTTAAAGATGCATCTATCTTTATGTGTATGGGTGTTTTACTTGCATGTGTGCTAAGGGACCATATGTATGCCTGCTACCTATGGAGGACAAAAGAGTGCATCAGTTCCTCTGGACTGACATTACAGAGGATTGTATACTGCCTGCTTAAAGCTGTAAATGGAACCCAGGTCTTCTGGAAGAGCAGCCAGTGCTCTTAACCACTGAGCCATCTGTGTAGTCCCTGATCTTTGCTTTTCATTGTTTGTTTCTTTGTTTGTTTGTTTGTTTGTTTGTTTGTTTTAAGACAGGGTTTCTCTGTGTAGCCCTGGCTGTCATGGAACTCACTCTGTAGACCAGGCTGGCCTAGAACTCAGAAATCCGCCAGTCTCTGACACCCAAGTGCTGGAATTAAAGGAATGCGCCACTACTGCCCGGCTCAGATCTTTGCTAAAAGTCAATACTTTTTATCAAATGCATTCACTTAAAACTTTTGCAAAATGTAATAACTCAAGAGGACCCCATTGATTTAAATAGAGTTTTGATAGCAATATATTCAATTTTTATTTGGAAATGTTAATGTATATCACCTTTATGTCTTATCATTTATAACTTACTCAGATATTTTATGGTTTTAGGGTTTGTTTTTCATTTTAGAAAAACACTCAACCATCTTAAACTTTGTACAGAAACCCTGTCTTATTAAAAACGTATACTTTTGCTTCCTTTCATGCATGCATGCCTGGGTGCATGTGTGTTTTCGCACAGAACCCAAGAGTTAGAAAAAGGTCAAAGGTTTAAGTAATATCCTTGGTACACTATCAAAATGACCTTGAAGTGAGAGAGTCCTTCATACAAACAAGAAAGGGCTGAAAAGAGACCACATCTAGAGCCCCCAAATCCAAATTAATCCTGTAATGACTGAAGGGAGGACTGTGCATCTAAACAATTGAGCAGGACATTTATTTACTTTCCCTCCAGTCCTATCCTGAAACATATCGAATATTCATCATGAGACCTGATAAAAGGAACCTTTGTCTCCTTTACTCCCTCTACACCTCATCAAAGACAGGGGGATTACTTTTGCTTCCCCCCACACCCCTTTTGGTCCTGTTTTCCCCTCCAGGTACTATTAGCCATCTAGTTATGGTTTAATGTGAATAGCATTTTTACACTGTTTTCATTCCTCCTCAAAACAATAGTAGGGTGTCCTGTGACATGGCTCAGGGGTTAAAAGCACTGGCTCCTCTCCTAGAGGACCCAGGTTCAATTCCCAACTATATGGAGGCTCACAAAAATCCCTAACTCCAGTTCCAGGCAGTCTGGTGCCCTCTTCTGGCCTCAGTAACGTTTTGCAGTCTGATCCCCTAGCTCTGGCTCCAAGTGTTTTTGCCCTGTATTTTGCAGTTTACAGTCTGGTAATACTGTTGTCTTTGAGTAAATATAGTGAGTAGCCAGTACAGAGAAGCAGCAGGTACATACTGGAGCATCATCAAATTGATGCTTCCAACATCTTCAGGAATTAACTGAGGAAGCCCTGTTAAATGTTTCTTACTGGAGTCACTGGTTAAGATTCTTTCACTCACGAAGTAGGCTTCTGTGTCATGTGTGTGTGAGGACTTCACTAGCTTGACTCACTACAAGCATCTTTGTATCAGTGGCCTCTTGTAAATAATTTACCCTCTAGCTGTTCTAAAGGACACAGTGTTTTGACTGTTGAGCTGTTTGGCTGTTTTTCTTTTTCCTGTCATAGACTCAGTTGGTATGCGTGACTCAAGAAAGGGGCTTTTGGCTGGGCTGTGGTGGCACACACCTTTAATCCCAGCACTTGGGAGGCAGAGGCAGGCAGATTTCTTAGTTTGAGGCTAGCCTGGTCTACAGAATGAGTTCCAGGACAGACCAGGCTATACAGAGAAACCCTGTCTCAGAGAAACAAGACAAAACGTGGGGAAGGCTTTGGAGATACTGTGAGAGCCCATGCTCGGTTCTGAGATGAAAGGATCAAATCCTGTCCTCAAAGCTACCCTGTCAGAGAGCTCAAATAGTGCCTGGCAATTTACCTAAATAACCTATTTACCAAAAAAGCATGTGTCTCTTCATAAAACTGAAGATAGAAAATGGTTACTTTTTGGAATGCTCAGAGGAGAAAGAAGGTACAAAGGACTGTACACTGGTCCAGGGATTGTAGAGTTGGGTGAGTGCAGGCTGGACCTTAGACATCTGTTCTTCCTTATAGCCTGCATAGACTTGTCCTGTGTTGGGAGTGGGGGAGTGACAAGACACAGAAAGCATTTTCTTCTTCAGAGTGTTATCTGAGATATTGAAGTATCACCCTCTATTTTCTAACTTTCTAAGGTCCTTGTGACTGCTCAGCACTTTGTAATCATGATTAAGCAAAAGCAAGCTAACAGAAGTATCTATGTTACCTGAGATTTTCTCTTGCTAAATTTAGAGTGCCCAACTGTTTGAAAACCTTAAGCAAGCATGTAAGTAGTGTCTGACAACCTGAAAAAATTAATTTCCCTCTTTTTTACAAAAAGACTTCCTTTCTAGGATAATATATTACACCAATAGATATCTCCAACTAGACACTATTTTAAAAACCCTTTGGTCTTAACCTTAGACCAGGCTTGACTGCAGAAAAACATCAGGGATTCTTTCTGAACAATAGAGGTTGACACAGGCTAGAGTGACCTTCTGGTTCTTCTGTGAGACAAAAGGAGGGTATATCAGGATGCCTTCTGTGTCATCCTTGCCTTTGTCCTTCATCCTCTGGAGTTTTCTCCTTATCTTCCCATACTGAGTGAACACTGGGAAAGGAAAAACTGGTTGGACCAGTCAGTCCTCCCATTATGGGAGACACAAAGTTTCCTCCTGTGTCTTTTCTTCCATTAACAAAGGTGAGAAAAGAAGTCCATTCGTTCTCACTGATGTGACTAGGCATGATCACCCCAATAACCTTGGTGAATTTTTCCCCCGGAATTTTACCTTCTTAGCCTTAGCCTGTCGGATTAGGATCTTTTATCTGGTGTAACTCTAGAGTAAATATTGTAACTCAAATAAAAATAAAAATTCAGCCAGATTTAATGATATCAGTATGGGGGATCTTGGCTCCCTTATGGCTTAAACCTCCAATATCCTCCTTAAATGTTCACTCTGCACCCCTTTAGTTCTCTCAAATGGGGTCCAAGTTTGTCCTAGAAGTAACACTGTATCTTTCCAGGCAAAGTCATAGAGCTGGGTAATTTGCTTAAAAGTCTGTATTTGCTCAGTTTAGCTGCTCACAGCCTGACTTAAACCTCTTAGGTCTCAGAAGAAAAATGAGAGATGAGCTAATTCTGGTCAAGAGTCCCCTTCATTCACTTCCATAGGGGAGCTTTCCTGTGAGTGCGCATGGGGCAACATAGTGAGTCCTTGGGAGCATGTCTCCCATAAAGGGGAAACAGATTCTCTGAGGACAGAGAGGCTACAGGGAAGACAGGAAGCACGAACAGAGAGCCTGTGGGAAGCACAGAAGTCTCAGTGGAGGGCTTGAATAAAAGAAAAGCTGGACATATGGATTTTCGATCTATTTTCCTGACCTCCCACAAGATAGATCTAATTCAAAAATTGCATTGTAATTAAAACTGCTCTCCTGTGCCAGGCAGTGGTAGCATAGACCATTAGTCCCAGCACTCAGGAGGCAAAGGTAGGAGGATCCCTGAGTTCAAGGCTACCCTTGTGTACAGAGTGAGTTTCAGAACAGTCAGGGCTACAAGGTAAAACCACATCATAAGAATCAAAATAAAACCGAGCAAACAAACAAACAAACCATGCTGCCATGTGACCAGGATTCCCCGTCACATAAGGGATATTCCAGTCATAGCCGGACTGAATCGAGACCATAAAATCCTTTCTCCTGGTCGATGTGGGTCTAATTCCTTTTAACTTTTTTTAAGAGAGAGGATAACACAATGCCAGTAGACATCCTGGATCAACTTACAGTTAAAACCTACAACTTAAGTAGAAATTGAGTAACTGCCTCCTCACATTCAGCCCTATGTCTGGAGGGGTATCTCTGATCCAGTATGGGAGTTCACCTCAAAGATTGGTTCATTCCCAGGTATTGAGATTAACCCATGCTTTCCCATGGCCTTTACTAACTCCCAGATACTTCCACTTATATCTAAGATACTTCTGGCATCTTTGTTCTTTATTGCTCATAAGAGCTAAGAGGGTCAGACTCTCACACAAGGGAAGATGCTTGTTGTCCCTGGCTCCAGTAGGCAACACACTTTTAAAAATGATGGCTGCCTAGGAGAAATGTCCCCGATTCTTTTCCATTCATAAATCACACAGTTTCTTACTACAAGGTGAAGCTGAGAAGAAAGGAGAACTGTGTCTCAGATGAGATGTCTCAAATAATGCTCAAGAGCGAGGCCTCACTTTCTCTGCCAAGAGGGCAGGTATAGAATAAAGGGCTACAGGTAACAAATAGACCTCGTTAAGAAAATGAAATAGAATAATTATTTATGAATGGATTGAGGGGCTTCAATGGGAAGATCAAGGTTGGAAGTACAGAGAAGAGAGGCCGTGGGAGAGAATTCAAGGAGAGACAGCTAAAATTAAGGAGCACTTAAGGGGTACTAAAGTATATACATATTGTGAAGGCACCACAACAGAATCTTCAGCAGAGGTGAAGTATATATGGGTTCCCGCCAAAAAGATACTCAGGTGGGGACAGGAACCCTGCTGTGAGACTGATAATAAAACTAGGACCACTTCCTGATGTACAGCAACCCATGGATTATGCTGGAGAGTAAAGGTGTGCAACATGGACCCATAACATGACAGCATAGTTGCAAGAGAAATGGGAAGCTTCCTGAACCTATTATGAGCCAAGACTTGACTCTTGTCAAATGACCTGAGACCATCCCTGTCCCTTGTGACTGCATTCATCTGAAATCCTTCCCTAACTCATGTCAAAAAGCCAGAGTTGTATCATAGACTGGCTTCCACCACATAGGGAATAGAAATCTCACTCTCCATGGCATTGACAACTTCCAGCATGCTATGAGGCCTTGGGATAGAAGATAAGCATTATTACTCTCCCCCCAACATCTCCCCATCATGCGTTGTAGACTCTGACTGGGGAGTGCTACCACAAGCTAGGTTGTCATGAGCTGAAAGGTAGACTGATTCATTAGCTCCACCATGATGCTCTGTGTTGTCAGAACAAGAAACTACCTGGATGAAAGTACTAGCATTACACACACACACACACACACACACACACACACAGAGAGAGAGAGAGAGAGAGAGAGAGAGAGAGAGAGATACAGAGAGACAGAGAGAGACAGAGACAGACAGAGAGACAGAGAGAAAGAAACACACAAACAGGCAGGCAAGGAAGACACACAGAGAGAGACAGAGAAACAGAGAGAGGCTGACAGGGACATAGACAGACAGACAGACAGACAGACAGACAGACAGACAGACAGACACACACACACACACACACAGCTTCATTCATTTGTTTCAAAGCCATCTTCATTCATTGGGAATTGTAATAATCCATAAACAACTGGATAATACTAAGTGCAGGATGGGGTGCTGTTAGTATCATGGCAGTGTAGTCCTCTGAGGGGTGAACAACGCCCAGGGAAGCATACAGAGTTGTGAACCTCTGAGCCCTCAAATTGACCATACTTCCTCACTGGGGCAGGTATGAGGCCTATCTAGCACTTGCCCTCTCTTGGAACACATGGATAGCATACAGATTCTGTTTCCTTGGGAATGATGTACCTTAGTCTCCTCATGGCCTTCTACTGATCCCCAGGATCCAATTGAATCTCCTGAAGGCATCTTTCTTGGGAAGACCTAAATGATACTGATCTTGGCCAAGGACCCCATGTAAAGATTAGCATTTGAAGACCTGGTCCAAGCAGGTTCTCTGCTCTGGCTTGTGGCCTTCACAGTGATTTCCTCAGGCCAGCCTCTCTTTGGTGTCATGGGCTACTTTGAAGTCTCACTATCGTTTTTGTTTTTTCGAGACAGGGTTTCTCTGTGTAGCTCTGGATGTCCTGGAACTCACTCTTTAGACCAGGCTGGCCTCGAACTCAGAAATCCTCTTGGCTCTGCCTCCCATGTGCTGGGATTAAAGGCATGAGCCACCACCGCCTGGCTGAAGTATAACTATCATTCAACATACTATCCTGTGGCCAGGAGAGGGAGCTGTGGTATTAGATAATTCCACCATCCACTGGACAGCACATCAGGGCTACACAACAACAATCTGGTTCTGAGTTTGCTGAGTCCACCATCAGAGAACAAACCTCTATGCATAACTCCTTGTGCTAAGCCCTGGAAGAAACTACCAGAAATAAAGGAATAAGCTGAGTGTCCTGTGACCTCTAGAGAAAGGAATGGCGATGCACAGACTTAGGGGCAATCTGAATGCACGATCTCTTACCAGCTTCCCCCAAACCCTGGGAGCAGCATCTTGGGAATTTATCTAGGAATCCAGGGTTGATACTGATGCATAGCTAGGCCTCTGTTGGTAGTGAGAACAAAGCACTCAAGTTCAAATCTGCAACTTGCTCACATACATTGGGGAGATCCTAGGGCTACAAGGAGGGCTAGAGTGGAAACAGTCAACCCAGAACCACTAAGGAGGACAAAGATGAGATTGAGTCAGTGTGGGACAGACAAACATACAAGGGAGGACATGGACCAGGCGTACAGCTAGTGTCAGCGGGCCAGCTAGCCCACCAAGTCCTAAAGGAAAGCACACATGGCACTCTTGTTTCCTAATAGAGGCCGGCTTCCACAGCAGCTAATCATGAGAGTAAGTAAAGAGAGCCTCCCTCCTTCTTTCCAGAAGGCCTTCTCAACCATCAGGGAGGCACAGAGAAAAGGACCAACAACCTCAGTTGCTTCTTGGTAGCTGTGAGAAGAGAGGGGAGTAATAAAAAAGACTAGGGGAGCTGACATTTCAGAGGTTGCAATGCTACCACAGTAACAGTTAACCACACAGACAAGGTAAACAAAGACCAAAAAAGGGCCAGGGCCAGGGCCAGGGAGGATTGGTTCAGCCACCCTATCTACCCAGGCGGTAGGAGAAGAGAGCGTGATCATTTTCCTGCCTCGGCCTCACCATGTGGACCCCCACTGTCTCAGCCTATGCCACCCCAGAGAACTAACCCAGCAATTACCTTGGCCATTGTCCAGGCAGGGCTATGATTCTATTACAAACAAAACCCACTAGATGACAGACCTCAGTGGCATTAAAATGTGGGAAACAGCATCCACTTTGGGGTATTTCTCTAAATTTTCCTCAGTTTCTCTCTTTCTTGATAAAGCTTGCATCCAGAATTGCTTAACCCACAAGCCTTTAACTTTCACAGCTGTGAGACAACAACTTTGGAGCCAGTGGCCAAGGTGGATCTTTGAGGGTCACGAATGTCCTTGGGACACCCTGGGTTCTTGGGTCAAACACATCTAGGCACGGAAAGGTCTTGTCCCACACAAACACTCCATGAGATTGTGGATATGGGTGGAATTCAGCCCTGTTGGGAACAGTCTCTCAGGAGCATCTTGCCCAGGCATTCCTGAATATTTGCCACCACACAGTGCTTTTCAGGGCAGCACAACCACCACAGGGACAGTGAAGAGTGTATACACCTGGACAAACTGCGATGTGGGTCATACAAGTCAGAGTCTAATTTGTCCCACTTTCTTAAAGGGTGTGCCTTTGCCATATGGTTTGAAGGATATTTGCATAATTTAATAAAATTATTCAGCAGGGTTCAATGGCCTGCTGAGCTTGAGAAAGTCTTTATACTGCACCTTGTGAATGAATTTGAAACTTTCAGGCTTGACCTGGGCTACAGGTGTCTCCTAAGCAGCAACTTAGAGCCACAAGTTCTTCATATGCACACGCCCATTGGCTGTATTCTTTTTAAAAAGGACTCTGCTCTTTGCAGCACTAAACTGCTTCTGCTTGTGCGCCTCAGGGGACAAGCCCACAGCTACTGCGACTGTGCAAGAAGACAGGACTGGCTGCTTCTCCGGAACACTGTAATTTGGGTGAGGCGCCAGAGGAGAAAACCCTTCCGGGTCAAGGATTAGAGCAGAGCTATATCTTCTGAAGCCGGAACTGTGAGGACACCACGTGGGAAGCCTCTTCAGGAGCAAGGTCGGATCCAGAGATTCTCGCTATGGAGACTCCTCAAGACAGCCGCCAAAGTTTCCAAAAGCCTCTGAGTCTGGGAGCTGAGGAGGACCAGGAACAACAGCATGGTGAGTAAACTGATTCTCACTGGGTTTTGGAGAAATTCGGGGAGAAACGTCAGTAGAAATAACAGTGGACCTGCACTTTGGTTCGGTTCCGGAGCCCCGCCTGTGATCCCTCTCCCGACTTTTCAGAGATCCCTGGGCCATGATGCTCAGATATTTATCTCTGTATCTTCTTTGTGTCTTTCATGTGGGAATGCAGTATTCTCCGAGGCTGGAGAGGAAGGAGACCAGAAACCGCTTGTACTGGGCAGGCTTTCTCAGGGTTTGCTTGATAAGGGCGAACTCACTCAGGGTGAGGTTGCTGGAGGCAAGTGTGCTCAAGAAAAGCTGGCTCAGTTCAGTCTCACTCAGGAAGCCAGAGGAGTAGGAGAGGAGGGGGAAAGAAGGAAGAAGAAATGGAGGGAAGACATGCTTGTGATGGTGATTCTGGCACCGAGGGTAACAACATCCAGCAAGAAGGTGGCGAAGGCAGCAATGATCAACAACAACCTCAGCAAGAGGCAGCGATTCCTGAGAACAACAGGCATCAACAGGCTGGGAACAGTCCAGCTCACCACCAGAACCGCCACACCAAGTTCACCCAGTCTCAGCTGCGTGATCTGGAGCGCCTTTTCCAAGAGACTCCCTTTCCTAGCTTGCGAGTAAGGTAAGCAGATGGCCAGTACTTGTCGCTCCATTTACAGGTAGTGAATCCTGGTCCAGAGTGTCCCTGTCCGTCTGATTCCCTGTACAAATAATGCCACCCGCCCTGCATTTAAGACCTTCTGGCTGCTATTACAACTCTTCTCCAGCGTTTAGGATTATCTGCGTGCAATTATATCCCAGGGTACGGGTATGGGGTGTATGCGGTGTAGAAACAAATGTGTTTTGTTGCCCTCTTCAAGATTCAGAGTTTTAGACAATATTTGGTATTCTAAATGAGCTTCCAGAAGTATAGGTGAGACGTCTGAGGCGTGGCTTGGAAAAGCAGGAAGGATTCCACCTTGGGTTAAAAGTTTGCAGATACATTTTATCCTGGATACTTTATTTACTGATTTTTATATTTTCAGTACACCAAAGTGGCATCTGTGTTTTTGGAGATACTCTTAGATTTGGTCTCTAAAAGAAACTCATTGCTAATGCAAGGTTTAAGGTAAATGTTAAGAATTGTGACTGCAAATAAACATGTGTGCGCAGACAAGTGTGGGCCCATCATATAAAAACAAATAGGACATCTCCTTACACACAGGATTTCCACCACAAAGCCTAAATGTTGAAACTTTTTCCCTTTAGGAGGGATGTTGCACGAAAGATGGGTGTGGAGGAATCTGATGTGCAGGTAAGTCTTCTTTAAAAAACACAATGGAAGGAAGGAAGTCATACCAGGTTATGTTGCTGTCTAGAATTGTAGCAGATGAAAAGGACACTGAGGTTGACACCCAAGGCTGCTAGACCAGTACACAGCCAGGCTAGGTTCAAGAGGATACCCGGCGTCCATTTTCACAGGCAGAAAATGCCAACTGGGCCAACAGAGAAGCTCAGTGGTTAAGGTGATTTGTCTGTCCTTTACGGACAGTGTGTTCCCAGAGACCTTCTGAAGGCCGTGCAGCCCACATGACCCACAGAAGTATAGAGATCATGGTCTTACCCACTTTCAACTCTGTCACTTTGAATATGTCTGAAAATCTTCTCTCTGAATTCCCCTTGCTCTGGTCTGTACATGTCAGAGACCTAGCTTACTTCTGAATCCAATACTGGGAACAGGGACCTGAAACAGCCTATGACACATTTCTTTGTGTTTTAGTGGGTGTGTATCTGCTGCACTCTGACCACCATTACACTCAGCCCTAGCTTTTCCACACCTAATGCCCACAAGGGGAATGGCTTCTAGTCACTAATCTGGGAGGCCTGAAAGAAAACACCAAGAAGGAAGAGGTGTCCTTTGTGTGATAAAATGTGCATTCTGTGTACACAAAACTTGGATCCTCAGCAGACTGCCTCTTGGCATTCTGTGGTTCTTCGGGATGGGCTGGAGACTTTTTCATATTTTTCCACAGCAAGGAACAGGAACCACCCATGAGGACATGTAAATCCTTCTTGAAGAAATATATAAAACACATCAAGGATGGAGAGAAGAGGCAATGTTTTGTGTCTGTTCTATGGTTAAAAGACTGCGTGTGGTGTCCCATGTCCTAAGGGGTTTCTTGGGAGGAGGTTTTTATTCTTTCAGTGAGAATGAACCCTATATCTTCCAGCATACTGAATAATCAGAATACACCTGAGGAATGTCTTCAGCATCTCTTGGGGTTAGACAGTGAACTCTGGGGGCATTTAAAAGATGTATGATTATTCTGTGGGAGTGGCTCAGTGCTAGTGCACATGGCTAGCACACCCCTGGCCTTGGGATGGGTTCTGAATACCTTCCAAACTGTGAACAGAATGAAGTGTGCATGTAGTGCTTTAGGATGTGTGCTTTAGTGATGACACTGTTTAGTGTACTAAGGTATCTCTGTCTCCTGCTATATTATAGGATTGGTTTAAGATTAGGAGATACCTTTTCCGGAGAAGCAGAAGACTGCTGATGTTCTGCGAATTGCCACCAATACCTGAGAACAAAGATTCCTGAAGATTATGGAGCAGCACTTGAGTGCCAGCCCTTTCCTGCAGCCAAATGAGTATGACTTTTTTTGAGCCACCCATGATGGCCAGGACAACCTTTACTTCTCTACATTTATTTCAGCAATAAAGAAGTGTATTCTAACTATGTTGTCTCTATTGTCATTGAAGTTGGTAAAATATGGGTATAAATATTTGAAGGACAGTTGTCAATCCCAGACATGGCATTCAGGCAGAATAACAAGGAGGCCTTCATTATAAATGGACATGGGCAAGTGGCAATCACTACCAATGTGGGGACAAGTTATTATAAGGACAGAGAGGGAAAATCTCCTATGAGAAGAAGGAAAGTCTATTTTTAGACATGGCTGCACCCACCTACACACCAATAAGCCCCTACTCTGTCTCTCTAACCCTGGATGGTGTTGAGAATATCACAGAGGCTACTCCCAGGTTTTCTTCTTAGAAGGGAGAGGAGAATTTGTCCATCCGTGCAAGGAGGAGGTTTCTGTCTCCCTTCTTTCATTAGGTCTCAGAGAGCATATGGTCCCATGCTTGCCTGCTCAGCAGAGAACAGGACTGATAAGTCTTCTGTCTGTATTTTGTCACTGGATCTGTAGAACTCTCAGTACAAGAGATTTAGTACTTGGGCGGTGGGTGGGGTGAATTCTAGCAGCTGTAACTGTATAAAGAAGGAGGAGCACCAAGCAGTGTTCCAGAACATTCAGTCAGTGTACAGTACTTGAAACACTCTCTCCTGTCACATGTGATTATCTTCCTCAATGGTCCCTGTGAACAATGGGTATAATAGGCATGCCTTTTTAGACCTGAGTGTTAGGCAAGAGGTTTAGAGGCAAAGGCAACATGACCCATGGCCTGGACCTAGAGGTCCCTGCTCTTCTCTCCTTATCAAAACCTGTGCTTCCAAAATCCCACCCTTGCAAAAGCCCTCTCATACAAAAGCCAGTTTTTAGAAAAGCCCTCTCAAACCCCTGTGAAAGACACCTGACAAAGCAAGTTCCTAGTTCTGGATTGCAAAGTGGCCAATGCACCTAAGTTTCACCCATAATTCCTCAAATAAGGCTATGACCACAGTACTTCCCATTACATCAAAACTCACTCCACTGCCCTTAAAGAATCCTTTAACCCACCCCAGCCTTGGGACTTCACAAACACCCTCCTAGAAAAGTCAATGAACCTGCCATAGAACTGTCCCAATAAACCTGCCTTTTCACTGTGCACTCTTTAAACTGATTTGATTCTTTAGGTCAAAGGAGAAGCCATTCAGAGTTTACACAATCCTCTCTTAATGGCTGCATTTTGTCAAGTTGTGATTCCCTCCACTAACAAAAACATATGCCAAATGAGGTCTACCTTGAGCTGCTCAGGAGAAGTACGTATTTTGTGATATGTGAGGCTTGGATAAACTAGTTAGTCTTTGCACAGGGAAGGCTGGAAGAGGACCTGGAGGAAGGAATGAGTCTGAACACAGCTCATGACCTCAGGCTGCATGAGCCAGATGGAGCCCAGTGCTTATCTCCTAGATCCATGGGGGTTGGAAAACTCTGAGTATTGTTCTCAGTCTTGAAAAGGTGTGTCAGGGAACAGTGGTTTCCAGGGGCTTCAGGGGGTCTCCAGCATCCTGATATCCTGAAATGCTCCACCTTCTGTCTTCCAACTTCCACGGGGAGAACTCCTATTTTTACTGACCATGGTGCCACCTTTTGTTCCTGCTGCTACTGCTGCAACTGCCACTGCCACCAGGGCCCCTGCTCCTAGCTGACTTCCTGATTGTATTTCACAATCATATTTTCCCTCAGATAGTCACCAAGTTCTTGTGGAGAGATCAACCTTGGAAACTTGAGGGAAAGAAAGAAGCTTCACTAGGGAACCCAGGTACACAGAGGAAGCATCCCTGGGCTCTTGGGTTCATGTTCCAGCAAAAGATTAATTGTATGAGTTCCATTTGAGCACCTGCCACCAAACTTCCAAGCAGAAACTGTTATCTCCAGACTGCTTGACTTCCAGGCTCACCACATCTGGTGTCATCAGACATTTCACAGGGCCAAACAACATGCATTGGATCTAGTGGTGGCTTCAGATCCTCCACATGTAGTCCATGGTGTGGACTGGAGCTGTGCCCTTGAGACTTTCTATAGGGAGTCATGAGGAAATGTGAACAAATCTCTAGTAAGTCCAGAGGAATGATTGTGCTGTTTACTTCTTTTGTCGTAATGATCTCTCCTGTATCATGAAACATTTCACCTCGATTTGGAACATCTTAGGTCTTCAGGAATTGTTCTTCTTGATGGATTGTCTCCTCTTGGAGGAAAATGGACCACAAAACATGTGTATCCAGCCACAGAGCCAGCCCTGTTGAGGGAAACTCTAGGGGAACACATGCCTGAATCAGATTCTGACTGAACTTCCTAACATTTACATAAGGTGTCCCTTTGCTGTACCTCAGAGTTCTGTGCAAGGGACCATTCTGAGAGTGTCTCTGAGAAGATGCCTTCATAAACCATGGGCAGAGCTTGTTGAGAAATCAGCTAAGGAGGGGTTCAAAAGGGTTCTCCGATTCTGATCAGAATGCCTAACCTGGGGATCCTGTCTTAGAAATAGAGCTTCCATTGACACTTCAGGAAAAGGAGAAACATTCTGCTGTCTGTGGGGAGCTGAGCTTTGAGAGACAACCAGGTACCCAGTCGAACGATATTCTGAACCCCGGAGACCGTTTTGGGATGGAAGGCGTTCAGCTCTGTTCCTGGCCTCCTGTCTCTCCCAGCTTCCGCCCTTCACAGCCCTTCCCACAGAGAGATGTTGGGAGGTCTATGACCATCTGGTCAAGTAGGAGTAGTGCCCCAGGCTCTCCCCACATGCATATGAGGCATCCCCAAAAACTTTAGACTAAGCCAATGGGATTACCTTCTGCTAAAACCTTCACCCATCCCAAACTGTATATACTGAGGTTAATTGAGAAATAAAGAGCACAAGAACATCCTTTTGTTGGAGAGCTTCTGTCTGGGACCCTCTCCACTTTGCCTGCTACCTGCTCCAGAGCTGTTAACACTGTCAAGAGATCTACTCTCTTTCCTTGCTACCTAGCCGCCACTTCTCGGCTTAGCAAAGAGCTGTAACACTTCAGAACCAGGGCAGGAAGAAACAGAAATTCCCCACTGGTGCTCTACCTTGGACCACCAATGAGCAGGGGCAGCTACAGAGACAGAGATGGTGGCCGTCTACATTCTATCTCCTGCCAAACCGGAAACTTTGTTGGACCCAGCTGGACACCGGCCCCACAGCTGTCCACTGAGGAAACTTTGTAAATATCCCTTCATCCAGCTATCCAACATCCACACAGCACTTACTCCTGAAGGGAACATGACCTGTTTCCAGTGAGTTTCCTTGGGAACTTAGAGTCATGGAGGTCAAAGCCACCTATGGCTGGGGCTCTGATGTACCTATTTACTGCTGGGTTGGCCATACCTTTCAAGAACCTTCCACACCCCACAGAGTGCTCAGAGCATATCTCCATGCAATGGTCACATCCCACCTTCTGGATCTTTCCCTGAAGCCATTTCAGCACAATGCTCTACCTCCCCCTTCAAAAAAAGCTGGCCATTTATTTCCTCCAACACAGAACTGGCCTGCTTCATTGAGCCTGTGGCTGAAATTGTTTGACAAGCTGTCAATGTTCTAGGTATTGATTGTAGTTCATATTGATAGGTGGAAAGATCTGACCTCGAATATATTTACAATTCCTGTCAGCTGTCCTGCCATCAACAGCTCTGTACACAGATAAGTGGACACTTCTATTAGCTGATTTTGAATCAGTTAACTGATCCTGAGCAGGTATGTCTGTGCACATCTGTGGTGTTTGGGGACTTAAATGCTGGGAGAGTCCCACACCAGGCCAGTGTACTGTAACAGTAATGATTGGACAAGTAGTGTTCAGGTTAGCCTGGATACATGAAAGACTGTCACAAACTGAAAGCCAACATACAAAGCAAAGGAAAACCTTGCATTTACTGTCTCTGGTCCTGTTAATCCCCTCACCATGATCCCCAGAATCCTGGAACACAATCGATCAGAGGAGTCACTCTTCCACCAGGACTACACACAGCTTCTTCTGTTTGTTCCCTTTAACGTGTCTACAGTGACTTCTTTACACAGGAATTATTCCAATATTCCTTCACCCTAAGATGTTTATTTACATTACTACACCAAGGGGGCATCTACCCGTGAGTTTCTGCTTTTGCAGACATGAGAAGTACTATACTGGTTACTGTACAAGGTCTCTGATGGGGACTCGTTATCAGCAATCTAGAGTATGTTACCTTTAACAAGATCTGCTTTGGGTTACTTACAGAATCAAGATGGACAAAACTCTGAGAGAAAAAAAAAAGATTCAAGATGCCACTGCTGTATGCGGAGGTCTGTGACTTCCCTGTGCTTTCAGAATCCTTGAAGACTCTTGTATCAGTGAAATCCAGAGCTGACCAATTCCACTCAAAATCTGATGCAACATACAGAAACCATAATCTGGAGTCCACCATCATGGGAAATTTCCCAGTAGTTCATCCAGGGCTCAAAACTCCTGTGATCGTTTGCCCTCTTCTCCTAATCCATGCTAAAGGCAGCTTGCAAGCTCTCCCATAGCCCCAAGTAAAGTTCCCCTCTGGTTTCCAAGAGCAGTGAACAGGACTGTCTGGTGGACCTGAGCAGGTGTCATAAAAGCATGATTCAGTGCCCAGGTGCAGCCTGCCTCCACCTCCACCTTCCCTGAAATTCCCTCCATGTACTACTCCCAGGCTCAGTTCAGAGACCCACCATCTGGGAAAGGAAGTACACAGAGGGCCAAAAGCAGGGTTGAATGAGGAGGACCAGATCCTGTAAGTTCACAACTTCCTGAAATCACCCAGGCAGGTCCACTGCCAAAAACAGCAGCAAAGGGCAGGCGTCTAGGCTTCTGAAGAGCAGCAGCAATGGATCCCCAACACTTTGACTACGGTGAAGACTACTACTATTATCTGGAGGATTGTGAGGGGGATAGAGGCCCCCACACAGAACAGGGGGCAGGAGCATCTCCCAGTGGCATTGCCTGTTATGACCATCAAAGCCGAAGGACAGTGAGAACCAACAAGGCAAACTGAACAATAACCAGGTCCCTGACAATGACCTGGATTTTGAAAGTGAACAGAGGAACCAGGAGCCCATGGAGGCTGAGGAGGAGCCAGCCTTCCTGCTGAGTGTGATTCAGAAGTCCCAGGACAGGAGGCACCAGATCCAGTTATGCTTCACACAATGGCAGGTGCAGGAGATGGAGACCATGTTCCAAGAAACTCAGTACCCGGATGTGCTCACAAGGTATGTGTGTGGCCTCTGACCTCCAGGGGCTAGTGTTCATATTGAGCTAACTTTTACTCCTCCTGGATGCTCTCATCCCCAGTCACGTCCAAGCTACAGGTAAACTCTGCCAAGAGATGGGATTGGAGAAGGTACTTTCTAGCACTGAGGTCAAAGGTCATTCTATGGGGACAGGAAACTGGGGTGCTTAATGTTCATATGCCTCTTTACCTCACATCTCAACACTGGCACATCACTGATTAATGAGAAATGAGGGTCTCAACTCCTCTAATGCAGGGTCAAGTCATTTATGATTTATCTGACTCAGCTCAACAAGATGGATCTTCTTGACAAAGAGTAAGAAATGTTTCCTTTGGTCTTCCACCTCTGAATATGACATCTTACTTCCTTGTCTAAACAGGAATACTCTAAAATCCCCAGTGACAGAGTTCCAAGTCTCTTTCCTGACTGCCTGAGTTAGCAGAGTGCTGAGGATTTTGGCTGTGGTGCCTTTGTTGGTCAGATCCCTCGAAGTCTGAATGTCACACCCTTCTTTGGACAAAGCCCCTCACTGTTTAGAATCCCTCCTCTCAGGAGTTCTGGGTTGTTTCTGCCTTGTGGCTATAGGGGGAAGGTAGATATTACCTAGAGTGTAAAATACCTCTTCAGCCCAACATTTCTGGTCTTAGGTAAATCCTGAAATGGAGTTACTGGTTTGAGTCTTTTCAGACTCAATTCTTTGCTGCCTCTGTTGTCTGAGTTGGTATTTCCACCCACAAGCTGGAAGCTTGCCTTTAGTCTCCTCCCTCTAAAACACTGGTCAGTTGCTTCTTATCCTGTAGTCTTAACAGACTGAATAAGAGGTCTTGTCAGTGTTCTTATCACACAACTTTTCCTATACTATGCTTATGTTTGTCACATTTCATTTGTTGGCCAGTAGTGAGGGTTGAAGCCATGAAAGTCCACAAATAATCATGGCCAGAGCCACCCTTTGCTTGTTTGTTCACATTGAAGGATGTTTAGGTTTTGAAAATGGAAGTTTTTTGGGTTCCTGACTGAAATGTAATGGTGAGTGTAGTCTAGGGTAACCTTTAAAATCCTGTCACCCTTCTCTCTCTGATTTCATAACTCAGAATATAAATCTGAACCA
This sequence comes from Rhabdomys dilectus, assembly GCA_019844195.1. NCBI lineage: Eukaryota > Metazoa > Chordata > Mammalia > Rodentia > Muridae > Rhabdomys > Rhabdomys dilectus. Next base: position 66,308 of record JADRCG010007706.1, read on the forward strand.
GCATGCTTTGTCTAAAAGCCCCCACTTATTGATTGTGGGTTTTGAGAAGGGTCTCTGTAACTTCCTAAGGCTGGGCTTGAGCTTCATCTTGAGCTCACTCAGACCTCACAGTGGGATCACTCTGGCTCTTTTTTCAGCCCTTAGAATTACAGGTCCCCACCATCAGTTCTGGCTACAGGCTATTGAGTTCTTCGTCTCATGGAGGATTTCATGTGCAATGCTATTTAATTTATCCTGTTTTCTTTCCGCAGCCCTGCACATGCCTGGTCATTTCACTGTGTCCTTTAACAATTTACTTGAAATTGAGTTGGGTGACTACCAGGCTGACGTCATGATGCCTTTTATATACTTCAATGTATTCCTATGCTCAAACATTTCGTAACATATTCTTCGTAGATTTCTGTCCCTCTGTTCACTTATAAATTACTCCATTAAAATTATCAGTGTGAGCTAACTTAAGGTATTACAGATTGTCTTGACCAATAAGGCACAAGACTTTAAGTATTGTGAGAAAATGAAGCCCTTTAATGAGGAAGCCTGGATTGTCAGCCATCTGAGTGTCCCTGTGGAGGTGGGCAGGAGGAGTTGCACACACCAGGCCCATCCTCTGATCTTCCTCATGGTGTGGACTTCTGATCTTTGTGGCTTTCTCTACACAGAGGGGAGCTTGCCAGAAACATGAATGTGCCTGAAGCCAAGGTACAGGTCAGTAGATCTGAGAAAGCAATGTGAGGTGCGGTCCATCTATATCATGCTGCTGGTCATGGACTGAATTGTCCTGGGTGTTGACCAGTGTGTGTGTTTGCTCTCTTTCTTGATGGACATCACTGGATTCATGATCCGATGTCAGAGTTACTACTGTACTACAGCTATGCTATTTCCCAGTTATGGATGGTACCTGATTTCCTGGAGGAAACAGAAGAGCAAAGCAACAATACTGTGTTTACACTCTGTGTGTGAATCCAAGGTATTTACACAGCATTGACTCTGTAATTGCATACATGTAGAACCCGTGTCTGTGCATGCATATATGCTTGGCCTGTAATTCATGTTAAATTCCTCCTGCACTGTTGTCCTTTACAGAGAACTTCAGTGGATTTATGGTGAAGCCAAGGATACTCTTGTAGACATTAGATTTGATGGAGCATGACACAGGGCCATTAAGCCTTCAGCTGCATTAAGTTACTAAAACTCAGTATGTCCCACACTCTTAACTAAATAAGAATAATCAGTAACAACTGGGGCAAGTGAAGGATTTGCCCATAGAGCCATCCCCAAATGTGACTGATGTGTGGTAAGGCCTGACTGACCTGGAATAGAGATTAGCAGCCCAGGTGGTAGTGGCTCCTCCTCCTTTGTGAGTTTGCATGAGAGCAGCACTGCAGTTTAACTTGGAGAACTGATTTTAGTTCAGATGTTGTCTGCACCTGACCACATGGCCAAAACTGTCCCAACAGCAAGAGAAGAGGGCAAGAGTAAATGCGCTCTGATGTGTTTATGAAAAGATACAGGGGAGAGATGATCTATAGGAGTGTATGCAAGTATGTGGGTAGGGAAGGTGTCAGCCGGCCCATGCCAAGGCATCCCTTCCCCCTGAGGAAACTGCAACATGATGGTATAGTATAGAATAGAGTTTATCCAGAGCATAGGGATGGGAATCAAGAAGGTAGTTGAGGCACAGAAAGTCAGAGAGAGTACGGAAGCAGAAGAGAAGAGACCAACCTAGAGCACATGGACACAGAGAGTGTAGAAGGAAGTAGGGAGTGATTAAGAAGGGGCAAGGAGCAAGTAGACAGAGGACAAGAGAATAGGAGAGCAAGAGATGGAGAAAGGGGCAAGCAGCCCCTTTTATTTTGAGTCAGATCTACCTGCCTGTTGCCAGGTAACTGTGGGAATGAGCACACCTGAATGTTTCTAGACAACTGTGGGGTAGAGTTTAGACAGAACACAATCACCCTTGAAAACTTGTCTAAGGTATGAAACAATAAGAACCAGCACTGTTGAATTTATGAGAAGCCCAACATGATGGGGAATGTGGTACCAGTAAAAGTACACATTGGAATCCCATTTAATATTCATGTGTCCTGCTCAGTCTGCTCTAGAATTGAGTACATAACTGCTGCTGTCTATGTGCCGTTTCCAAGTGGGAGAGTGCTGTGACTTTGTAAACTAGTGATAGCTGCTGGGGTTTTCAGGCTTGTGTGTAGAAGGCACAGTTACATAGAGTGCAGCCATCTTCTCCAACACTGAATGCACCCTGATGCCACAGCCCAAAGAGTCTGATCATCTTGACATACCTTCTGCTATGTGGTTTGAATGCCAGTGACTGATAGAGAATGTGTCCTTTCTAGCAAAGCACTCAGCATGCTGAGACATCCATGTTGTCCTCTGCTTTCAGATGTGGTTTAACAATAGGAGAGCCAAACAGAGGGCCATGGAGAAGAAAGCAATGCTCAGGTGCACACCGGCTGGGATCCAGGACCACATTTGCATGATGGACCCAGAGGAGCCCTAGGGTACCAAACCTCCAGGAGCCACAAGGAGATGGGCTGTGTGGAGTCACAGGCTTGCTATTCATGAGGGAAAGTCACTGTTTCTCTGTTAGCAACACAGTAACAATAAAGATGAAAATTTCACTATATTTCTTTCTGATTGTGGAAGGTAGATGCAAACTGTTCCCTAAGTAAGATGCAAACAAATTGGTATAGAGGTCTTTCTGCTGGAGGCAGCAATCCAGTGTCACCCTCAGTGAGCCCTGCACATCACATTGTTTACATGGTTTCACTTTATTTGCAATTAATGAGCTTAGCATCTCCCATTTGTGTTGACCACAGCCGGGTTCTGACCATGTGGGAACAGAAACATGTTCAAGGAAGGCTTCCATTTGTCCCCATATACTGTGGGTGTGTCTTCAGTCAGTTCTGCCTCCTTCCATGCTGTTGTGTTCATTACAACCCTTGGTCTGCACATTCCTCAAGGCCAGTCACGGGATTCAGGGGGGCAGGAAAGTGAACATTCAACTCAAAAGTAACAGGAGACTCTATCCTGTGCAGGCTGAAGAGGGGCAAGCTTCCTTTGCTTTTGTCCTAACACTGTGCACACACCATAGATTTAATTAATATAAGTTGAATCAGTCATCTCTGAAACTAATGAATTGAATTAAGTACATTCCTCATTGTTTTATAGTAAAATGGAGACATCAGAACCGATTGATTAAACAAATGTGGTGTTTCTGTTGTTGCTTTAGGCGAGTGTGTTTTGAGTGACATGGACTTAACCCCATATCTTTACAGTTGCTTCTTATTCTTGGGTCATCTTGTAAGAACAGGCATCACAGAGAGGGACATCCAGTAGTTTTCAGTAGTTGGGACACTCTAAGCAAGGGCTTTATGCATTCTAGACAAGCACTCTGCCAATGTGGCTACAGTCTCAAGCCCTTATGGGGGTCTTTCCAAAGTTGGTCAGAATGAGAAAGACAGTCATCAGCTCCTGAACACCTTGTCAAGAGTAGTTTCAAGTTATACAAAGACAGACAGGAAAGGACAGGAAACAAACCAGTGCAGATTTGCGACTGAGTTAGTTTACTAGACAGCACAGCTGGTCTTGCCTGCTGAGGAGGAGAGAAATGGGGAAGAGAGTGACCGGTCCCCTGCCTGGGCTGGGACCCTCAGCACCAAAATGGGGAGGAGTAAGAGAACTGAGGGTACTGAGGAGAAAACGGAGGTGTGGAGAAAATCCTTCTACTGTAGACACTTCAGGTGGCAGGGATGACTGGACCCAAGAGGGTGCCATTAGCAGTAGGCAGAAGAATGAGCTTCTGCCTCAGAAGCCAGTCCCTGAGTGTAGGTGGGGCACTGAGGATGTGCAGCCTGGGCCAGTTCTGATGCCCTGTGTCCAGTGGATGCCACATTGGGGATCCCAGGTACAGTCTGTGTCCCTAAAGGTGGCTGGTGTACAGCTTGTGCTCATTCCTGTGCCCCATGTGCAGCCTATGCCAATCGGTGAACCTCACACATAGCCTATTTATAGTCCTGTTCTCCATGTACACATCCTATGCCTGTTACAGTGCCCCATGTATGACCTTTGCCTTCAATGTGGCCTTCAATGCCACAGGCCCGTCTATGCCAGTCAATGTGCCCCACATAGAGCCTATGTCAATCACTGTGTCTCATGTGCAGCATATTCAGGTGACTGCTTCTTATGTACAGCCTTTGCCTCTTCCTGTACCTCAGGCTGAGTCTATGCCTGTTACTGTGCCCCAGGTACCGCCTATGCCAATCAGTGTGCATCAATGACAGACTATGCCAGTTCCTGTGTTCTATAGTTTACTGCTGTAGGTTCCTGCTACACAACCTATAGCACTTAAGGAGTCTAGCATACCACATACTCCAGTTCCTGCTGAACAGACTACACCAGGCCAGATGGCCTGTGTACTGCCCACATCAACTGAAGTACCCAACATACAACCCTTGCCAGTTTTGGTGTCCACTATAAAGCCTGTGCCAGTGCTGGTGTCTCACTGATGTCTCTGGGACAGATTTACAGGGCTACAGCTGCAGGAGCTGGAATGCATTTTCCAGAGAAATCACTATCTCTGTCCAGAAGACAGGTAAGCACATTGTGGGGATTCAGTCCTTTGGGGAGTCAGCAAGCTGCGACAGAGGTCTGTAGCTCTCTGCATTTGTCCTTCTCTTCATTTATTAGAAACTTTAAATTACTTTTAAGTGGGATTTTTGGTCTGGAGGGGTCTCTTCTTCAAGTCAGGGATCTGAGGCTAACATTTGGAGGTCAGAGGACAACTTGAAGGACTTGGTTCTCCCCTTCCAGGCTGGGTGCTGTTAACTGGAAAATCAGATCAGCAGGTTTGCCGCTTCCAAGCATGTTTATCTGCTGAGTAATCTTGTCTGCCTCCATTTTACCTTCTAGAACTAAGGCTAAACTAAGAGAAGTTGTATAGCTGGCCAGACTCCTGCCTTGCTGTCCTAGGGTTCTGGGTTGCGAGTGGGACCTATGCAAAAGGCAGTGGAGCCCTTCTCCTGTAGTATCTACTTGGAGCAAGTAACAGTCTGTCAGTGTCTGCTGATCTAAGTGAGGTCCTCTTAGGAACAGGCCTCAGAAGCCCAGATGTGTTCCCTATGACAGAAGGTGACTATCAGTCAATGTGGTGATCCATTTTTATATCCTGTGCGTTTCCCTCTATGTTTTCTAATATAAACACAATGGCATAACCTTTCTCTTTACTACTCTTTTTAGTATTTTCTCAAAATGTGTGCTCTGACCAAAGAAAATTGTCCATAAATACAAGCCTCATTGTTGGGCATGGCGGTCTCTGCCTGTAATCTCAGCACTGAGAAGCATGACCTATGGAGGTGAGATTCTGGAGGCCTGAACTGCGGAGAAGAACCCTAAGTCAACAAAGAAAAATACCTGGTTTATCAAACCAGGCTTGTCTGTACCCCAGTACTTGAAGGTGGAAGAAGAGGTCATTTAAGGTCATCTGTCTTTATGTGACCAAAGCCAGCCCTCTCCCCAGGAGGTTCTTTCTACTGCTGCTTTAGGCATAGTTTTTGTTTTCTATCTCTTTTTCTGATTGTGTTCTTCAGAATCTCCCAACTCTAGCTAGGGTAGCCTGGAACTTACAGGGAACCCCTTGTTCATGTCTCCCTCCTCCTGGGAATTCAGAACTGTGTAACCAACACTGAGAGATTTTGTAACATTTCTTTTCTGACTGGTGTGATTTAATATTTCATTTCTCTGGACTGCTGAGGTGGTTCAGCAAGTAAAAGGTCATGCTGGCCTGGGACCCAGAGATAACCAAGTACTTCAAGACTTCTTCTGATCTTCACAAGTATACTGTGGCCACAGGAAAATATGGGCACCTGCATGCACGCACACACACACACAGAGAGAGAGAGAGAGAGAGAGAGAGAGAGAGAGAGAGAGAGAGAGA
>JADRCG010007706.1:81208-93241 GCA_019844195.1 Rhabdomys dilectus
TCTCTCTCTCTCTCTCTCTCTCTCTCTCTCTCTCTCTCTCTCTCTCTCTCTCTCTGCTTTTTTTTCTTTTTGGTTTTTCCAGACAGGGTTTCTCTGTGTAGTCCTGGCTGTCCTGGAACTCACTCTGTAGACCAGGCTGTCCTCGAACTCAGAAATCCACCTGCCTCTGCCTCCCAAGTGCTGGGATTAAAGGTGTGCGCCACCACTGCCTGGCTAAATGTTATAATCTCAAGTAGAGAAGGACTGGTTTAACATATTTGAGTCATAATCAGAGAACACTTAAGATAACTTTGTATGTCACTGACCATTTAGCTTGCACAGAATACTTCTTATTGCTTTAATTATTTGAAGGGATGGAGTTGTAGATCAGGATTATAGTGGTTGCCTAGAATTCATATTCCATTCCTAGCACTGACAAAAAAAATTTCCCTGAACAACGTACTCAGAGCATAACACACATCTTCACAAATCCTCAATGAGCACCAGCTGTGTGTCAGGCACTGCGGTACAATTAACTAGTTTCCATATTCACAGAAGCAAGAAAATAGAGTAGGACTAGGTGTCCGTCAGTACATGATTGTGTAATGAAAAGGTACAAGGCTTTCTGTTGCTGTAATGAAACACTCTAACTAAAAACAACTTGGTGCAAAGATTTACTTCAGTTTACAGGTTACAGTTCATCACTAAGGAAAGTCGAGGAAGGAGCTCAAGCAGGAACAGAGAGGCAGGAACCACGGAGTAAAAGTGCTTGCCGGCTCCTTCACAGATACAGATGTATCTAGCTTTCTAACACAGCCCAGGACCAGCTCAGGAAGTGGTACAGCTCACAGTAGGCTGGACTCTCCCGTATCAATCAACAATAAATTCAATCCCCTACAAACATGCCCAAGCCTTGGTCTGATCTGGACAATCTCTCAACTGATACATTTCCTAGTTGACTCTAGCCTCTGTCAAGTTGACCAGTTAAATCAACTAGGGTATGATACATATACACAATGAAATTTTATTCAGCTATGAATAAAAACAAAATTATGAAACTTTCAGGAAAACAGGTGGAACCTGAAAAATATATTGAGTGAAGAAACCTATGCCCGTAAACTCTAATACCACATACTCTTTCTCATATACAGATCTTAACTTCTAATTTTTATTTATGTATACTTATGTAGTGGTTAATCTATATAGATGTTAGGAAATTAGAAAGAACCCCATAGGGCTGGGGTGGGGAAGAATCTTAAAGGGTGTGGGAGAAGAAGAGTAATATAGTATATGTGATATTAAAATGCAAAGAGACATACCAGAGGTAGAAAAGGTTTAAGCAGGGATGGGGTAAGGCAAGGAGATGGAGGAAAGAAGAGTCAACAGAAGACAGAAGATGAGAGAGATGGTCAAATATAACTAAATATGTACAAAATGCCATAAGGAATTCTGTCACTTTATCAGCTGATTAAAAAATAACAGCAAATGTGGAGCTGCCAGTCTCTGAGACATTACTGAATACTTAAAACAACACAAAGAGGTCCAGGCATTTGGAATTGATGCTTTCCGGTTTCCATTAAAGACCATTTAGCTAAATACCCAGTGAGATTATTTCCTCACTCCAGGACCAGACGATTACTAAACTCCTTCTATAAGTCAAGGGATTTAAGAATGAATTTTACTATTGAAGATAAGATAGTATCATGGAGTTTCTATCAATATGAATAATTTCTATGTCATATGTAACCTTAATATTACCGACACATAAAATCACTATCCAAAGGAAACTAGTTTTTAGCAAACACTTTATACATTTCACATGTGTGTGTGTGTTTCACATACATGTACATAGATTTTATATACTTATATATGAGATATGACATTTCTAATTTAGAAAACATGTATTCATATTTTTCTAAGGCATATACAGATGTACATGAAAAATACAAGAGAATTTGTGATATTCTTTGTTCCTTGAGGATATCATGTTCCTTTAGAAATGGCTCATTTCTGTATGTGGGGGCTTTCTTGTGCCATTGTGTACCCACAAAGCCTGGAAAGTCATAATCTTATTTTACAAAGCATGGGGAGTTGAACAACAGAGCAACGTCATCATGTCTGGGGCAAAAGACCAGATGCCAGTTCTCCAATGGATGCGCTTGCAGATTGCTGTCATGGGGTATGTTGAACTACACTCTGGCTTCAGTCAGTCCAGTGTGCCCATCTTCCAATGTCCTGAGGACAAAGGCTGCAAATGTTCAGGACCTGGCACTGCAGATCAAGAGAAACATGTAAAGTCCATTTCACATTCATTTGTAAATGTTTCTCCCATCCTCAAATCCCTATGTGAACACTATTCTCTAGCACTCACCTTGAAGCTTTCCTTGAGAATTACTTTGAATTATGGACTTGACACAATCAGAATCAATTTGGGAACGGAGACTCAGTGAGAGATGGTGAAAAGTAGGGCCTGTTGTCATGCCCATTTAATTTGGTTAAATGAGGTGGAAAGAGCACGAATGTGGCTGGAAACCATTTCGTGGTTTGGTCTCTGAACTGAATGAGGTGAAAATTAGCTCTAGAGTTAGATGAAAGGAGTTACAGTGGCATCCAGGGACCAGTAAACTTCTGAAGGGTCAGAAGGATACAAAATATGTCCCTGGGCACATCTTCCAAGTGAGAGGGTTCAAGATATTAAACCTGGAGGCCCACTGAGGTGGGGGTCCTTCAGGTGGTGCTATTTCATAGCCTGCTTACCACATCTGCGGGTTTTCTGAGTACCTACTAAGTGTCAACCGGGTGACCAACTAATGACAGTGGAAATTCTATTCTAGCTGTAGGGTCCTGTCAAACAGTAGCAGGGTATGTGAGCAAGCACTGAGTATGCTAGAATTGGTAAGTGCTGTGGTATAGACAGAGAGTTCCAGGCCAAAGGGATCCCTGTGAAACTCTTGTCAGAGCTGTGAGGTAAGACTTCTCCTGGGAGAAGACTTGCTCCTCTGATATCTGGAGTTCTGAGAATCTCACCACAAACATGGAATTGCCTGTGGAAATGCTAGCTAAGGAAGGCCCTGTCTATGCAGTGAGTGAAGGTGAAATGTCCTAAACAGGCCTGCTTCTGCCACTGTATCTACACAGGCCACCATTAATGGAGCTTTGTGACCTAAAACTCCTGGCTCCTGTGGCCTAACACCTGGCTCTTGGCTCCTGGTTCATGTCCCCTGTCCCTGATCCCTGAACACTGACCCCTGACCGCTGACGCCTGACCCTTGACCACTGTCTTCAGTCTCCTGCCTCTTCACACTTGTTATCAGTCACAGAAATCATTATTAGAATAGTGTGGGTACAAGGATGGTTATTTATGGATCCTTCATAACCACCAAGAAAATGTTGCCTGAGACTCAGCTGGTATACTCGTGAGCATTGGATCTTTCTATTTTACCTGCACCATATGGAGTGCCTGTTATTAAGCTGTTCCGGAAATAACAGAGAGAAGGGGTCACCTTAGCTTGTTGAATAATAAATATCACCATGAACAAAACAAGCAAGCGTTCAGATACCACTGAAGCATGAAGCTATAGGGTAGAACCTGTATTCTCATGGTTCAAATACTTAATGGGACAAGTGGTGTTGTTGAGTGGTAGATGGCTTCCCAAGTGTGACACTGGACTCCATCCCCAGAGCCACAGGAAAAAAAAGGCATGAAGAATGTCTACTGACATGTGCCTCTGATTCACCCATAGTGAGGACCAGCTGTGTGACAGGTTAAGCAGTCAGCTGGGATTGTAACCTCTCCCTACAGTTTTAAAGGTCTTGATAGTTTCTTCCAGGATTAAGTGACATGTCTAGATTATGAGGGGCTCCAAGTCCTTGATACTGTCCCGGAACCTCATACTAGGATACTGACATCTGACCACCAGACATGAAGTTGGCCCTTGCTGCTCTTGATAAGTGTCCATTTCTGTTAGGAAAAATATAGAAGTCCCAAAATGTACTCTTACTTTCAGTCCTGAGCAAGCAGAGTGCTGACTTGAACTGGTCACCTTCATTGTGAAGTCAGTGATGAGTAAGAAGGAACTCTGGAGATTTTCAGATAGCAGTGTCTCTGATGGTGCCTTAAGCAAGGTTTCCTCATCAGGCCAGGCTTTAACCTCCCTGCTCCCACTCGAGTCCGTTTCCCCTTCCTGGAGCACTAGAAACAAGTATCTAGCCTCTTCCTTTCCACCAATTAAGCTTCTGATTCCCTATGTTGTCCTAGACTGAGCCGTTTAAACATTTGTTTCTTAAAAGCATAAGTACATATTTAACTATTGCTTCTGCCAGAGTCGAGTGTTTCTCTTCCTGCTCTTCATGACCTACTAACCCTGCTCACATCACAGTTCTCCCGAGACACTCTGAACAGGAACCAGGTAGAGAGGTAGCAGGTTATGACACTGACCAGAGAAGCCCTGGGATATGTGATGTCAGAGAGCCTGGAGGTAGGAGAGAGGTTACAGTGACCATAAAGGTTAAGGGACTCCATCTTCCCTTGTTCTCCCAGGACCGTGTGGCCATTATGTGTCCCAGCCCTGCTCCTGATCTGATCTGCCTGTTGCAATAATTTTAATAGAATATTTTCAAGTGGAGTGTGAGTGGTGAAACCCCCTACATCCCAGAGAGAATCCCAAACAATGGTTGACACTAGTTGTAAGCTGCTTTTTAAGTCAGAAAGAAAGGGAGACATGGTAATATTCCCTGACTAAGACAATCCTGTACCATACAGTGAGCAATTTCTTGTTCCTGACCCTCAAAGTCCTAATCTATATTATCCATAGGCTGGGAATTAACATAACATCAATGCATAAGAGGATTATTTATTTCATATTTCTGCATGGACACTCGATGCAGACAGGACTTTGGTTTTATGGATGGCAGGAACTATACCTTCAGGCTGGGTTTGAGAGCATGCTCACTGATGAACCTCATTATCCACTTATGCTAACTGCTGGGAAAGTCAAAGTATTCCAACGTTTTGGATAGAGCCATCTTTACCAGAGACCACATATGATGTCCTGAATAATGGTGATGAAAGCCATCAACCTGCTAGTACATGGAATCCAGCCGTTTTGTGTTGTGAATACCAAAGATGTAGTACAGAGAGGGATTACAACATCTCCCAGCACACAGTACATTTTACACACAGTGCACATGGCATATACATGAAAGAAACATGTGCAGTAGAGAAAATTTTGTTAAGGTCATTTTGAAGATTTCCCACACTACCCCTTGAAACGTAACTCAGTGCTAGATATCACTGGCTTAATATGAGTGAAGGCTTATGTTCCCTAGCTAGCACTGAATAACAGGGCTTCATTGTAAATAATTTCTTAATTATGAAATGTGATCTTTTTCTCTGTGGTAGGCCATTTCTATAGCCTGGAGATGCATGTTATAAACGTAGAGTACAGGATTATATACTGCAAGCTTGTCTGCATGACATCTAAGAATAGCAGTAAATAAATCTCTCATGTTAGAGATGTAAACACTCATGTTCAGAGAATGAACTTACCTGATACTCACAGTGATAACTGCAGACTGTCTTCATTTGCTCGCTTGCTTGGTTACTTCCTTGCTTTCCTTCCTTTCCTTCCTTTCCTTCCTTTCCTTCCTTCTTTCCTTCTTTCCTTCTTTTCTTCCTTCCTTTCCTTCCTTTCCTTCCTTTCCTTCCTTCCCTTCCTTTCCTTCCTTTCCTTCCTTCCTTCCTTCTTTACTTCTTTACTTCTTTTCTTCCTTCCTTCCTTCCTTCCTTCTGTCCTTCCTTCCTTCCTTCCTTCCTTCTTTCCTTCCTTCCTTCCTTCCTTCCTTCCTTCCTTCCTTCCTTCCTTCCTTCTTTGCTAGCTTGCTTCCTTGCTTGTTTTTGACGACTGGCTCGCTCTATATAGCTCTAACTGCCCTGGAACTCCCTATGTACACTAGGCCAATCTTGAATTCATAGAGATCAGCAGGCCTCTGTCTCCCAAATGCTAGGATTAAAGGCATGCACAAATACCCCTGTCTCCAAAAAGCTTCTCTTGAGTCAGTTTCAGAAATGGGCTTTTTAAATCACTCTGAAGAATCGCAAATTCAATATGCTAAGGAATATTTGGAGTTAGACAAGTGACTGCATACACATAGCATCACTCAGGATGGTCACCTAGTCAGCCTCTTAGGCTACAGTCATGGTTCCCAGAAGAAATGTGACTGACTCTGTGAATCAGAAGAGCAAAGAGCATGGCAAGTTGAGTTCATGGCTGCCTGTTTGTGTAACTGCTTGTCTGCTTCTCCAGGGTAAAAAAGAGCTGCAGCCTCACACTGCAGGAGCTGTACCGGCTGAAGCACCTGGACACCTGCTCCTGGACAACACCATAGACCAAGTAGCACATTAAACTAACATTACTTCACTCTACATAATGAACTTGAAGATGAGAACTTCTGCACTGATTTTATTGGTAAAACTAGATGGCTCACAAACCAGACCCAAAAGTCAACCAATCTGTGACGAGAGCTCTCTGATGCTGATGACATTTAAATAAATATAGTTGAGAATCAAGACAAGCAAGAACCTTGAGTAGGATGACATCCGTGGTGTAACACAAGAGGATAGACTTGTGTTCCTGAAGGTTAGTGGCAATCAGAAGCCAGTGCTGTACCCCCTTGCAGTAATCATTATTTCAAATTTATATGTTTGTTTGTTGATTATTGTGAGTTCACATAACTAGGGAGGAGGGCACATGCCCCTGTGTTTCTACAGATCAGAAGACACCTCTGTGAAAGTAGTTCTTTCCTTTCCCCTTAAGTTTAATTCTGGAAATTAAAGTAGGGTCACCAGGTTTGCATAACAAGAGCCTTTAGCTAACTCATGTCAGTCTTCTGTCTAGACTTACAGCTCTAAGACCTGGGAACATAGTCTTTCTGACACTGTACATATTACTAACTGAATATTAGTTCTTTCTTGAAGAATAGCAGTCTTAAAATGCCTTTAAACTCTATCCACAGGAGCTAGAGGGATATCCCAGTGGTTAGAAGCACTTGGTGCTCTGGGAGAGGACTCCAGTTTGATTCCTAGTGCACATATGCTGTTTTGCAACCATCCATAATGCCAGATTCAGGGAATCCTATATCCTCTTCTGACCTATGACTGCATTATGTATACATGTAGTATAATACATACATGCAGGCAAAACACTCACATAAACTACTATGAGTAAATCTAATAAAAAATGAAAGTCTCTTCACTTTAAGAAGTAAATACTTCCAGTTAAACAAGAACATATAACCAGAACTCTGGAAGACTAAATCTAGAAATCGTCAACAGAACTTAGCACAATCTATTTGAGAACAAAACAAAAATTGCAAAGAACTTGATTACTTTCCACCTAAAAAGTTGATTCAGTGATTAAAATGCACTGTAGTTTAGGCCATTTGTTGAATTGAGGATACCACTGAACAACTTGAAGGGCCTCACTCTACTTTTTATAGAATTATCTCAGACTAAACAATAAAAATGTTTTGCAATGTTCAGTCCCCACACCTGGTCTGTGGAATACATGTGTATTACTGTGATGAGAAAATGTTTGACGTTGTCCTTCAGGACAACTGGGAATCTGATAGAGGTCTCTTATATATAAATAGGTTATGAGAGGCCCCAAGTCCTTGATGCTGTCTCAGTGCCCCAGAAGAGTATAAAATACCCTGCATCACAACATCTAACAACTCTCTTTAAACCTGTCCCCTGTCACTCCTTATTAGTGATACTTTACCCTTATTCAGGAGACTGCAGAGGCCTTATAATGTGATCCTGACTAAACATCCCATGTGTTGGGAAAAGGCCTTCTTTGCAAAGCTCACTTTCATGTGAAACTAATGAAGAACAAGAGAGCATTTAAATGTCCAGTGTGCCTAATGCATCAATGATCCTATGATAAATACAGAAAATTAAAAGTTGCCTAGACAGAAGTATATAAAAAATCCTCCAGCTGAGCCTCCTCTAAGCCAGGAGGGAATATATTCTGATACTAAGGCGCCTCCTAGAAAGTATCCACTGTGCTAGCAGCAGTGAAAGCATTGGACCCAGGTTGGAAGGAGCATTGGAGCTAGGTTTTACAGGGCATTAGAGCAAGGGTCAGAAGACAAGTCACATCCAGGTAAACTGAGGAAGGCAGCAAGATGTGGCATTGGTGATTCAGGTCAGTGCTGATAGAAGCCAATTGGGACACTTCTGATAGTGACATTAGCACTAATATTGCTAATGGGAGCAAAACATAATTACCTGGGGCTGGCATTCATTGTAACCTGTGAGAAAATCTGAACTCTTTTAACTCTTTAGGGGCCAATGAGAACAGACAGGAAAGAAAAATCAGGCTCTGTCTCTCTATCTCTGTCTCTGTCTGTCTCTCTCTCTCTACATACACACACACACACACACACAGACACACACACACTCACACACCCCCCCCACACACACACACATACTCACACACACATACAGACATACACACACTTGTCCAGGCCTGACCACTACTTTCATTCATTTTCACAAGTACAAGTGTGTACTTATATACATATACCTACCTACATGTGTAGATAAATACGTACTTACATATATTCACAGTTTACATACATATATACATACATATCTCTGTGTGTATATACATACATACACACACATACATATATTGGTTGATGGAGTACATTCTCAACAGTCACACTTCTTTTTTCTCAGCATTTTTATAGCCTCTTAGACATAAATTCTTTTGAAATTACCTCACAGATACAGTGTTACTCAAAATGGGAATACAGAAGAATGGTCATAGTAATTTCAAAGGAGTGTTTCATTCTGTAAGCTCACTGAAGTTCAAAGTAACATTTCCACATGGCCCTGCTTTATCATAGTGCACCTCATCCTGGAACCTGACCTAGAATGAATGTGTTTTCTTGATCACACATCTGTCCCGAGCCTATTTCTCAGTGCCCTTTATGAAAGCTCATTGTATTCCTTATCATGCAGCCCGAACTTGCTAATCTATGAGGAGTGAGAACATTCTATTCTTGATTCTAACTTTATCTTTCTGGTAAAATAACCAAAACCATCTCCTTAAACTTTCTTCCTAAAATTATTTGAATCAAACCAGGAATTCTATAAAGTCGTTAACACATCTAAACATCATTAATTTATAAAAGTTCTTTATGTTGATCTGCAGGGAATTTGCCCAATAGAGTAGGCTGATGCCAGGGTATTATAAGGCTATGCAAAACGAGTGGGCCATCTCTAGAGCACTCATTTGCTTGCCAAACCTTTTCTACAATACTCTCTCTCTCTCTCTCTCTGTCTCTCTCTCTCTCTGTCTCTCTCTGTCACTTTCTGTCTCTCTCTCCCACTTCTCTCTCTGTCTCTCTGTCTCTGTCTCTGTCTCTGTCTCTGTCTCTCTCTCTCTCTCTCTCTCTCTCTCTCTCTCTCTCCCTCACTCTCTCTCTCTCTCTCTTATTTTTCAAAATTAGGTTTCTCTGTGTAGCCCTGGCTGTCCTGAAACTCACTCTGTAGACCAGGATGGTCTCAAACTCAGAGATTTACTTGTTTCTGCCTCCCAAGTGCTATGGTTAAAGGCATGTGCCACCACTGCCTGGCCATCAATAAATCTTTTGATTTGGGGAAATCATCTTCTCCCTCTACCCCCTGGGTCTTGTGTCTTCTCTAGAACACCTTTGAAGGTGTTTCCAAGCTATAAGGGGGTCTCAAACACTATCTCATTCTGAAAAGGTCCATTGCTATAGTGAGCAACAGCAGATGTGGTCATTGGGAGCAATGTTTAGACCCCTAGATGTTGCAGACCCTAAATAGCTCTGATACCAGGTGAGGGCTTCACAAATACTTTTCTCACTATCTTAACTACAGTTTGCACTCATTTGGTGTACCCCTTTGTGGCTACAGGAAGGGCATAGCAGGGCCCTTACCTAGCTTGTATGCTGTGTTTTAGATGCAGAGTCTGCTGCAGGCCACTTGTGATCACCTCCCTGTGGCAGCAGCTTAAGGCAGATAATGACACTCTACCACCATCCCTACTTCTGCTCTAGGCTGTTTCCCTTCTAAAAAGTACTATAGCAAATAGCTACCTCTGTCCACCGGCTTTGCTCCTCCCCAGCCTCCAAATTCTGACCCCCCCTTATTTTCTTCTGTCCACTAGGTACCTGTGGTTAATTGTATAGTTTTGTGCTTAATGTATTGTTCTTAGAACCTTATATTGCTTCCACTTGCATTGCTGTCTTCATGGCCTCAATCTCCTGACATTTCTATCTCTGGATGAAATGGACTTGGTGCACCACAGGCTAGGTCACTGACATCCTAGACCCAAGTCCAATGGTTCTAGACTTCTACAATGCAACTGAAGAGCCAAGAGGGCTACATACTGACTCAACAGGTTATAGAGGCACCTCCCTGGTGGGTTGTATAAGAATGAGCCCCATAGGCTCATATATTTTAATGCTTAGTCATCAGAGAATGGTATTACTTGAGAATTATTAGAAGGACTGGGAAGTGAGGCTTTGTGGGAGGCACTGTGTCACTGAAGGGAGGTATGTGTGGCTTTGAGGTTTCAAAAGCCCATGCCAAAGCCAGTCTCTCCCTCTCTGCCTGTGGATCAGGACGCAGCTCCCAGCTAATGCTCTAGTGCCTGCCTGAATATTACTGTGATCTCCAAATGGTGGTAATGAACCAAATCTCCGAAACTGTAAGTAATGCCTCAGTTAAATGTTGTCTTTGTAAGAGTTGCCATGGTAATGGTGTGTCTCCACAGCAATAGAACAATGACTAAGACAATCTTCTTTGCTGGAGCTCTCCTACTTTGCTCTCTCCATTAATTTGAATGAAAATTTATTATTTCATGTAAAAAAAGAGGGCAATTGAAGTAAGTATTCAGAGACTTCTACTCTTTACTGCTAATGTGTATAAAGAGACAAGGGTGTCACTGCCAATTTGTGTGGCCAACATGAGGATGACAGCAGACAAACTCATCCACAAGTGGCTCCTGATGAACAACAACATTCTTGGTTTCTTTCTAAACTTTCAGGGGAAAGTGGTTCTGTTTATCAGATAAGATGTTTGTGCTTGGTAATAACTTCTGATATTTCCGAAGTTTGGCTCTTCGATTGCTGAACCAAATCTGAAATCAGAGCAACAGAAACCTTGATTTAGCATAATAAATAGTTAGTGTTATAATGGAAAAATACACCATTCCACTTTATGTTACTAAGATTCTCTCCCTTATGGAAGAATGTAGTTTATAATTACTTATATCTTTTACAAAGCAGCAAGTATTATCCAGGATCAAGAATGTGCCTATATCATGTGAGTTCTTGGTTTCTATCCCATCACCACCATAAACAACCTCCACCACTACCACCACCACCACGACCACCACCACCACCACCACCACCACCACCACCACCATGTATTTTAGTTTAATTTCTATGGTTGGGATAAAATACCCTAAGAAAAAGCAACTTATGAAAGAAAGAGGTCATTTGACTTACAGTTCCAGGTTGCAGACCATTGCTAAGGGTAAGGCAAGGCATACACTTAAATCATCTCATCCACAATTAAGAGCACACAAATTCATGGACTCTAGCTCACTTGCTACAGGTCAACTTGCTTTTTCTACTCTCATAAAGCCAGTGCCACAAACAAAGGAATTGTGCTTCCAACAAAAGGCTGGGCCACTTTATAGTAACTAACAATCAAGACAACACCAACAGACATCTCACCATTCTAACTCAATCTACATATTTCCTCATTAGGACTCTTTTTAAAGGTAAATTTAGATTGGTCAAGGTGACTTTTAAAAACCACACATCACAATTCACTCCTTGTCAACTTGATACACAAACATGTCTCTTTAAGCCATAATATTCATCTCTTGTCCCCAAAGTCTCATGTTACCAACATGAAAAATACAATATAAAATTTTAAATATCACAGTTTCTAAAATTCAGAGGTTTTAAAGTCCAAATATCTTAACGGTGAGCTCCTGTGAAGTTAAAAAC
>JADRCG010007709.1:0-30422 GCA_019844195.1 Rhabdomys dilectus
TCCTGGAGTTCTTTCTCATAGTCCTTCAGTTTTCCTCCTCAGTTGTTGACAAGCTAATGTTCTCAATTCCTCCAGCTGGCCTGTGCACAGGCCTATATTTGCATTGGAAATGATGCAGGAAGGTCCTTGACAGGATGCAGATAATGATGTGGTGGGCAGTAGCTGTCTGCTCATCGGTGGCAGGCTAAAGCTCCTACAGCACAGCCCTGGTCTTCCACCCTACAGCCCTGTCCATTCACAGTATTTGAAGTGGGGAAACCTGGTTCTTCTTAAACCCTTCCTAGGTTCCAAGGTCATGTGCCACCCTGTAGGGCTCAGCTCAGCATACATAACAACTCTTTCCTTGGTCACTGTTTCCTATTCATTGAGCTCAGCTCTGGCTTGAATCTAGGCTGTGTTTACCCTTGTTTTTTGCCTTATTTTAGCTCTGAGATGTTTGCAGTGTGACTTGTTAAACTCAGATGGAATCTGTGAGAAAGGAAACTCCACCTGTGAGGCTAAAGATGACCAGGAATGTGGCATACTTGTAGTTTCTTCAGGTGAGTCAGCCTGGGTGACCTCAGGGTGATCCTGCTTGCTGCCCACAAATGAAGTAGCACTTGCTACACTCCTAGGGACAAAGCAGCAACTGTGATGGGGACTGTGTTTCTGTGTAAACTCAGGACAAGGCTCTTAGGTACTTGGTACTCATTTTCTTCTGGTCTTGGCCAGATGAAGAAACTCTTTTTGGCAGGGGATGGTGGTGATCTCTGCATGGTCTTGAAAAGCTCTCTTGGGAAACATTTGGGGATGGCAGGGTTTGAACTGTAAAATTCTACCCAGCAATTTTGGGGACAGGAGGCTTTCCTGCAGGCCAGACTACAGGTTGACTGAAGGTAACTACAGTTACCTCAATATGGCTGGCATGGGTTACACTGGGGAGCGTGACTCTTCTCATTGACTGACACTCTGATTTCACAAATATTTGTGTTTATTGCTTTTCTTCTTGTGCAGGTGTTGATATCCTCTTCGGGATGCAAGATTGTTCCTCCTTCTGCTTTAATAAGACTTTCACCCATTATAACTTAACACTGGATTTTTCGTGTTGCCATGATGAATCACACTGCAATGAGTTTTAGAGGCCAGGCCGTTTCTTGCTCAATTCTGCTGCAGGTGAGTCCTTACCCCTTCCCTGTTCTCTCACAACATCTGTTCCCTGCAGCGCCCAAGTCCTGACAGCAGCCTGGGCTCAGCATCCTCTGCTGATGTGTCAGCAGTTCAGCTAGGGACAGAGAGATGCTCTCTGCTTCCCACTCCCCAGTGCTTCCCCCTTTTAGATTCTTGTTCCTTCCTTTGCTCCCCCCATCCTTCTATCAGTAAGCGACATTTACCACACCTGTCCACATTTCTTTCTCTGTTACCTTTAGCAACACTGGTTTTTATACTAGTGAATATGGCAGATCTCACACCCACCCTTTATGAACCTTCAGATTATTGATGCCTCTTCTGCCCAGGTTGCTAGTAAACATTAGCTCCACTACATATCCTCATCCTTATTCATTGAATGGAAGTCAGACACTATCTTTTTTATCTCTACTGTAACTTGAGTAGAGCAGTATAATGCAGCAGTGATCTATATCTTAGCTTACGATTTCAGTGATTTTCATCCTGGTGATAGCATGTAGTGGAACGGGGCTTTTTGCATCATGGTGTGTAGGACACACAGCTGAGCATAGTGGGAAGGGACCAGAACAAGATAGAATGTGTGAGGCCACAACTCCCAAAGAATGCTTTCCCCTACCCTCACTTAATGGTGACACTCTTAACCATCTGTTCAAATTCTGAAAAAATTCCTGATTTAAATCAGAAATTGGGATGGAGACATCATATCCTAATTATGGCTAGAAATGTCACAGACGTACCCAGAGTAGTGTTTAAGGAATGTCTTGGATATTCTTGACAGAATGATATTTAAGTTAACATTAGCCAACACATAGGCTGAAGTCACCTCAGTACGACAGCATCGAATTCTATTTTGTATACACATTGAATGGTTGCCCAGCTTAGCTTTATTCCTTGTAAATTACATAAATTTGAAGTTGATGCTATTTGCCTCAATGTTTTTTTTTTCTTCTAGCACATTGCATACACAACTGAGAAAATACAGTCAATATTATCCAGATAAAACGTGGCTAGTAATTCCATCCCACTCTACAGAGACATAGCTTGTTCACATGTTCAGATGTATATTCCAAAGTTTTAAAATCATTAGTAAGTTATGATGTGTATTTTCATGTGTTTACCTATGAATATCTATATACTTAAAGATATTAAAAATCATTATAACTTTGTTTTTCAGGGTTGTTCATTGAATCCTGGCTCTGGAGCGTCCCAGTAAACATTTCACTGCTGACCTTATCTTGAAGCCTATATTTTGGTCTTTCCATCATATGCCTTAGATGCCTTTTACAGTCAGCATGTATCTTACTATATTCTATTTGATTCTCTGTCATTCATCGTGTACTGCTTAAGAGTTATTTCATCTGTGCTATACAGTTGTCTAGATTGCTTTCAATTAAAAATTATTACATTTATTTATTTATTTATTTTGTATTTCTGTGTTGACATGCCACATATATGTGGAGATCTGAGGTGAACATGCAGGAGTCAACATTCTCTTTCTAACATGTTTGTTCTGAAGAATGAATTCAGTGGTCAGACTTGGTGGTTAGTGCACTTATGCTCTGTGTCATATTACTCCCCTCAAGTTTAAAATTATGTGACTAAAGTACCAGTGCATAACATTACTTGACACTAAGCCCGATGATTTGAATTCAATTCCTATGACTCACATCGAAGGAGAAACTAGAATTAAATGAGTTTTTTCTAATTCCACATTCTGGCGCTTGCAAGGGTACATACACACCACACACACAGACCCACACACAGACACACACACACACACACACACACACACCACACACCACACACAGACCCCCCCACACCACACCCCCCCACACACCACACAAACACACACACAAACACACACCACACACCACACACACACAGACACACACACACACATACACACACCACACACATACCACACACACAGACACACACAGATACACATACACTACACACACACACACACACACACACACACACACAGAGAGAGAGAGAGAGAGAGAGAGAGAGAGAGAGAGAGAGAGAGAGAGGAGAGACAGACAGACAGACAATATAGTAAAAATTAATATAATTACAGCATTATGTATTTATCCCTTTCCACATTTTCTACCGTACCCTTCCATTGTCCTTATTTATTTATTTATTTATTTATTTATTTATTTATTTATTTATTTTACATTTTGATCACAGTCCCTTTGGTTCTTTTCCTCCTGGTCCCACTCTCCCACACCATTCTCCAATTTTCCCCTCCCCCCAGGTACCAACATACCTTGGTACATCAAATCTCATCAGGACTAAGTGTATCCTCTCCCACTGAGGCCAGGCAAGACAGCCCAGATATAGAAAAGGATCCAAGGACAGCCAACAGAGTCTGAGTCACAGACAGCCCCCGGTTCAAATGTTGGGCCCCACACAACCAAGCTGCACATCTGCTACATATGTGTAGGGGGCCTAAGTCCAATCCATGCATGCTCTTTAGTCAGAGGTTTAGTCTCAGTATGTATCCGTGGGTCCAACTCCCTCACACCTAGTTCCCTCTTTCCATCCATTTCCAATGTCTATTATATTTCCCCTTTTGAGTGAGATTCAGGCATCTTCCTGTGGGCCCTTCCTGTTACTTAGCTTCTCTGGGTCTGTGGATTGTAGCATGGTCATCCCATACTTCACGGCTAATATCCACTAATAAGTGAATACCTTTGAATCTGGGTTACACCAGGATGATATTTTCTAGTTCCATCCATTTGCCTCTTGATGTCATTGCTTCAATATCTGAGTAGCAGTCCATTGTGTAAATGCACCACATATTCATTATCTATTCCATTGGTTGAGGGATATCTGGATTGTTCTCATTTTCTGGCTCTTATGAATAAAGATGCTATGAACATAGTAGAGCAAGTGTACCTGCAGGGTGATGAAGCATCTTTTGGATATATGCCCATGAGTGGTACACATGGGTCTTGAAGTAGAGCTATTCCCATTTTCTGAGAAACCACAGATTGAGTTCCAGAGAGAATGTACAAATTTGCACTCCACCAGCAATGGAGAAGTGTTCTCATTGCTCCATATCCTTGCCGTCATAAGCTGTCACTTGATTATTTTAATCTTACCCATTATGATGGGTGTAGAGTCTTTACCACATATATACCATTATTCACTTTAACCCTTCCTAACACTTTATTCCAGTTTTTCTCCCTTAGAGTCCCTTCTCCCATAGCCCATATTAATTTACTGATATCCGTGGGTATCTCAACCAGTGTATGCATGTCAGCAGAATCAAAGCTAAGACCCATAAATGAGAGAAATGAAGCACCAAGGAAGCAACCAACAAATAGACAACTAAAATGGATAGACAGTTTTCAAAAAGGAGTAAGAGGAGAAAAAAATTGAAGCACAAATCGCCAAAAAGTATTTTTAAAAGTGTTCAATACTAGGGGATATGGATAAAAAAATCCTCAGAAAGGAAAACTGAATACGTACTTATGGATGAACAATAGTGATATTGCTGAAATAGGGGAAGGAAGATTGAGACAAGAGAGAAAATACTGGAAGAAACAGCTAAAATTAAGTGCCATTTGAGGGGTCCTCTGGAAACCTAATATAGTAAAGGCTACTTTAAATTTTTATATCTATCTCTATCTCTATCTCTATCTCTATCTATCTATCTATCTATCTATCTATCTATCTATCTATCATCTATCTATCTATCATCTATCTATATATATTACATATATTGTATATAATATATATTACATATAATAAATATATTCTGTCTCATAATATAATATATTGTATATTATATATCAATCATATATCATATGTCATATGTCATATATCATATATCATATGTTATATATTATAATAAAGGTAATATATAAAGGTGGTAATATATAATATATTATATATTTCTATATTTTATATAGTATAATGTCTTAAACATGATATGATATGTAATATATAGTATATAATATATAATATATAATATAACATGATATATAATAAATATACAGTATATGATATATAGTATATAGTATGTGACATATTGTATATAGTATATGACATGATATATAATATATAATAAATAACATATAACATATAATATATAATATATTGTGATATATAATTATAATATGTGTATATGTTATAATATATAATGTATATATAATATATGCATCTATGTTTGCAGTGATCTAAATCAAATTGCCAAATAATATAGGAGACATGTCCATTTGTGGACATGGCTTTTCACCAAATCCACCTTCCAGTACTGGGAATAGGTTACATCTAGTCAAGTTCTTAGACAATGGGGTCCCAGAGGGATCCCAGGGTATTGCTGTGGTTATTAGTAACTCTCTCTTTAAGAGAGCATTGTTCAGGAAGCAAACCACTCGTAAGTGTAGGTACCATATCTAACTTTAGATGGCCAACAGGGAATAAAACAGCTCTATGACCTCTTGGAGGTTCTGTCTCATAATAATGTTTTCAGAACTTTATTATTATAATTATTTTTAATGTTACAAGTCTTTTAGTATATAGTATGTCTTCCAATCTGGGGATTTTATGAAATTCCCTGTGTGCAAATGTGTGTCTCTATGTCTTTAATGCATCTATGCATCTTTTTCCTTTTCTTTGACTTTTTTTTCTTGTTGGTTGTTTTGACATGTTTTGTTTTTTTGTTTTTTTTTTTTTTGTTTTTGAGGAAAGGTTGTATTTTTCAGAGCAGTGTTTTCCTGTGTAGCCTTGGCTATCCTGGAGCTTGCTCTGTAGCCCAAGCTGTCCTCAACCTCAGAGATCCACCTGCCTCTGTCTCTAGGGTTCTTAGATTAAAGGTGTGCAACACCACCACATGAATGCCAATTGAACTGTTTTTATTTATTTTATTTTATTATTTCTTAGATGCCTATTTACCTTCTGAGGAGATACAGAAAAGGAGAAAGGGAAGAAAAAGAGGAACTGGGGAGAAGCAGGTAGATGGGAAAATTCAATAAGAATATGTTGTGTGAAAAAATTTATTTTTAATAAAAGAAAAAAGTAAAGGTTAAGAAGTATTCAATATTTTTATTAATCAAGAAAATAAAATTAAGCTATTTTCAAATACCATCTCACTCCAATCAAAGTGATTATTATCAATGAACCTGACAATAAACGTTGGAAAGAATATGGAGAAAAAGTCTCATGCACTGTTGGAGAGGGCGGAAATTAATGTAGTCACTGTGGAAATCGGTTTAGAGATTTCTCAAGAATTACAAATACAACTAACATATGACCCAGTTATTTAATTCCATGCTTATTGATGGTTTGTTCACTGCAGCAAAAGATTGGAATTAATATAGCTATATATCAACAAATGAATGAAAAATGAAAATTTGATATCTATATTCATATATATGTGTTTATAAAGATTACATATAGATATATGAGTATTATTCATATGTAAAGAAAAATGAAGTTTTCAATTTTATAGAAAAATTTATAAACCTAGAACATATAATATTAATTTAAGTCACATATTCTTAGAAAAAAAAGCATATTCTTTTTATATGTAGAATCTATCCAATAATGTGAATATATATGTGTGTGTGTGTGTGTGTGTGTGTGTGTGTGTGTGTGTGTGTTCACAGATGTACATGGGGTACAGTATATACTGAAAAAAGAACAAGCAAGACTAAATATTAGAGGATACGGAAGGTGAGGTACACTAGTTATGAAAGAGGACATAGAGCTAACTGTTATTCTGGCTCTAATTCTTTCATTGATTTTGTTTGTTTGTTTTGGGTGGTAGATAATTATATAAAATATATTTGATACTGATAATGCAAAATCTGTGTGAAGCCCCACAATTTCTGTTCTGAATGCTTATCCCAACTGTATAGAGATTCACTAAGTTGTGTAGACTCTGGGTTTGGTTGATTTTTGGTGTGTTATGCTTTTTTGCATTTGCAAGGGACTTTTAATACTAACATTTTCAAATATAAAATAGATGAATAATCTTCCACTATGAAGATCTACCATCTTTTTATTACTCATTCATTAATTGATGGACATCTAGACTGTGTCTGTTTATTGACCAGGAGGAGGAGAACAGCAATGAACTTGGATGTGTAAGTATCACTATAGCAGAGTGTGTATGACCAGTAGTGGTATGGCTGAATAATGCAGTGGATCTATCTCTAAATTTTTGAGAAACTTTAACTCCGATTTCCATAGCGGCTGTAAAGGATTGCACTCCCACCAACAGTGAATAAGTGTTTAGTTTTTTTTCTGGCATTCAAGCCAGTATTTGCTGTCCTTTGTTTATTGGATCTCAGCCATTCTTAGTGGATCAAGATGAAGTTGCAATGCAGTTTTATCTTGCATTTTCCAAATGGCTATGAGTGGTGAACATTAAAAATATGTTTCTCAGCCATTTGTATTTCATGTTTTGAGAATTCTCTATTTGTTTCCATGCCTCATATTTTCACTGTTTTTTTTCTTAATGTTTAGCTTTTGGAGTTCTTTATATATTCTAGATGGTTACATTGAACGAAGAATGGAAACTAATAATTACATATTACTTTTTGTGGTGATACAACAAAGAAACATCGGAGCTAGTGTTCACGATCTAGATATTTGTGTCGAACAGTTTGGAAGTTCTATCAGCAAGAGTAAGTCCACTTTGGTTTGGGGTCCAGAGAAATGCCTGTGAATCTGTTGAATTAGCACAAGAGCTGGGATAGACATGCATGCTGATGTAGAAAAGGAAAGATGCAGCCAGCAACTGTTTGCTCATTCAGTATTAGAACCATTGAGTAATTGGTAAGCAAGATTTAGAGCATTATTTTAGATGATTAGAAATAGAAGTCTCTTTAACAGGAGAAAGGAAAAATAAAACAAAAAAAGAACCTAGGATAAGAAAAGACCCATGTTGATAGAAAAGGTTTTAAAGGCAAAATGAAACAAAAAAGAACCTAGGATAAGAAAAGTTCCATGACGATAGAAAACGTTTTAGTTACAATGTTTTCACTTTCTTTCTGGGGTGAAATTTATAAGATGCCTTGGGCCCAATATTCAGGTATAAATTCAAGGCATTTATCAGTGTTATTCCTGTGGGTGGCTGATAGTAAAATATCTCACGAGATTTACCTAAAAGAATTATTTTTCTTTCTGATACAGAGACATTAGACAAAGATAGAGAGGAACTCATTTAAAAAGGTTGACTTTTCAATAGAAATGGAAAACTCTCCGGGTATCCACAGAAGTAAGGGGTAACTTTCCCAGAGTCCTTCATCTAGGACAAGAATGTGAGTTGACCTCTTATCCAGTTTTAGCAAGAGTATGTTCTCATGGAACTATAGTTGATTTTAACCTAGGAAAAAAGAATTGTGCTAAGGCCTGAAAATGTTACAACACTGAGAATGATAAGAGGGCACTAGTGAGACCCCAACCACAGAGGTTAGAGGACTTGAAGCTAATTTTTTTACATATACCCACAACCCGGGGTGGATTTGGAGAGACTGTGCCAGAAAAAGGTTGGATGAAGTTTGTCAGGTGTGGTCACATGAAGTGTCTGATGGTGGTGATGGCAAGAATGCAGTGCAACAAAAACTGGGCAGTAGAAGACAATTGCCAAAGCAGGAGGCTGTCCAAAGGGACTTCAAAGGGACTTGGGTCACAATATGAGGCTTGGCACATTAAATGCATTTTCACAGGAGCATATGGAAAAGATGAATTCAACTGATTTGAGTTTGTATCATGTACTGTGATGACATTTTATAATACCATTTATTTATTCAACCTTTCCTGTAGACCAAAGACTCCAGGTTTTGTGGAGACCATTATAGACCCTTTGGATAAATGTTGACGAGACCACCAGGGTTTTAGAGGCTTGGAGGTAATGTTACCAACCACCTAGAGTTAAAATGGAAGAGGGGACCGAAGTTGCCCACATGTTCAATAAAGGCTGAATAAAGGTTGTTCTGAAGCCTGAAATAAGACTAAAGCATACTTGTGTCTATTATTTGTACTCTGGGCTCAAGACTGGTGAACACAATGATCAATGGTCATCAGAGCTGAGATTTCTGAGTCTCTGTGTTTCCAGTCTCCAGTGGCAAGTTCTAAGAGGTTAGAAGTTGTTAATCATGGGTCAGTGTTGGACATTTGCTCAGACTCTTGATGACACCTCTGTTTCTGGTGTTCCTAAACTTCATACCCTGTGGACCTTGTAAAAATCAGGCAGGCTTCTGTCCAATGTTCCTCTCAACAACACTTATAGAAAGAATACAAAGCCATCCAGTTAGGATGAGACCTTTTCTAAATGTCTGGTGTAGAGGTTTTGTTGTTTGGCATTTGGCCTGATCTCTTTTCCATTTTTGTTGTTTTTCTTCTTCCTTTTATTATTAAAAACCTTAAATTTTTGTAGAGGTGAGTTTAATAAGATATTTTGTGGGATTAAAGATTTATCCTCCTTTTTAAAAGCTTTCTTCTAATAAGGACTGGGAGATAAAATGTGTACTTACACAGCTTTCCAGCCTTGGAACTTAAAGTCTATATTCATGTACTTATGTAGAGCCACTGTGAGGTGCCTCATGCAAGCTGTTGGGTTTTTGTCAGCTCTCTTCATCTTCTCCCACATCTTTTTATAATTTTCTGCCTTGAGGAAAATTTATATGACACCTTCAGGCAGCAACCATAAGACAATAAGCCTGATATAGCCTAACACAACTAAAGCACAAAAAATGACCTTAAATCCAATCTTAGGAAGATGATAGAGGCCTTTAGAAAGAAACTGAATAGATCCTTTAAAGATATATAGAAAAACTACAATTAAACAGGTGAAGGAAATAAAACTATGCAGGACCTTAAATAGACAAAATAAAGAAAATACAAACTGAGGAAATCCCAAGGGAAGAGGACAGGAACAATATGCAAGCATCACAAACAAAATACAGAGAATGGAATAAAAAATTTCAGGTGTAGAAGAAATAATAAAAAAATTATACATCAGTCGAAGAAAATGTTACTGCTAAAAAATTCCTGACAGAAACATCAAGGAAATCTGAGATACAATGAAAAGACCTAACCTAAGAATAATAGAAGAGAAGAAGGTGAAGAGTCTCAGTTCCAAGGCCCAGAAAATATGTTCAACAAAATAACAAATGAAAACATTCCTAACCTAAAAAGATGCCTATAAACTTATAAGAAGCTTATAGGACACCAATTAGACAAGACCATAAAGAAAATCCTCCCACCACATAACAATTAAAACAAAACCTAAGGAACAAAGAAAGAATATTAAAAGCATTGATGGAAAAGGGGCAGATAACATACAAAGGTAGACATATCAGAATTATACCCAACTTCACAACTGTAAAAGCTAGAAGGTATCTTGCAACCTCTAAAAACACACAAATGACAACCTAGACCACTCTATCCAGTAAAATTCTCAGTCACCATAGATGGAGTTCTACCTCAAGACCCAGCTATACCAATCCTGGAAATATACTGAAAAGATGCTCCACCATACCACAGAGACACTTCCTCAACTATGTTCATAGCAGGTTTATGAATAATAGTCAGAAACTGGAACCAACCCTAAATGTCCCTCAACTGAAAAATGAATAAAGAAAATGAAGTATTTATTATTATTATTATTATTATTATTATTATTATCATTATTATTATTAAAAAACAGATATAAGGACCAGAGTTTGTTGCAGTTGCAAAAGGAAGGTGATGAAATAGGCTGGATAGAGGTCATTAGAGAAGGGTGGGGAGAAGGCTAAGACTCATTGGAAAAGAAGCTCATTTGGGAAAGTTAGAGAGAAAGTGGTTTGAATGAGAATGTCCTCTGTAAGATCATGCATTTGAATGTTCCAAGTTAATAGACATATTTTGGAAGGATTAAGAAGATAGCCCTGATGGAGACATTGCTTGAAGACTGGAGGTTTGAAGACTGAAAATCCTAACCAATGCTAGTCTTGTTCTCATTTGCCTGCTATTTATGGATAAGATAGCTGAAAGCCAGCTTCAACAGGTAGAATAAAATTAGGAGGGTCATGGAGTTGGTGCCGAATCATTCAGCAGACCTTTCTCTGAGGGAGTAAAATTTACTTATCTGGGGCCAGTGAAAAGGGAAGAACACACACACACACACACACACATTCCGTGGATGAAGCTCCAACAAGTTTCAACAACTTCGTTTTTTTCTCTTAGCCTTTTTATGCCACCTAAGAGAAAAATTCTCTATGTAAGAAAAAAAGATTACCCCCAAGCCACAAGTTATATATTATCCATAAACAATCACTACAAAAAATAATCTTCAAAAACAGATTAAAATCATTACACAAAAGGAAATTACTACAGGATTATTGATTATATAGTCTTATTTTGAAACTCATACCTAATACATACTATTCATTTTCCTTCTTTTCATAAGTTCGTCATAACAACAAAGCAATAATCATATTGTCATTGATAAATAAAGTTTAAGCAAGACATTTATACTAGCAAGTGTTTTGCTATGCTTAGCTGATGGCAATTTGTATTTACCAAGAAATAGATCATCGATCTTACATCATATTTTGCAGTCTTGCTCAGCTTAAATGGCTAATTATTCTATTCTCTATTCTTATACGCATAATAGAAGTAGTTACTATTTATTCATAACCATTTCTTTACATGGTACACACTGAAAACTGTGACTATATTCCTAGATCACAAGATTTAGGAACTCAGACTCAATCTAGAATGAGTGTCTTCTTTTTTTCTTTTCTTTTTTTTTAATGGTGTTTACATTTTTATTAGCCTGTGATTATGTCATTCCTGTGATTGTTTTTTCTTTTCTTTTTTAAAATTAGATATTTTATTTATTTACATTTCAAATGTTATTCTCTTTAACAGTTTTCCTTATGCAAACCCCCTATCCCATAAGCCCTTACCCTTCTATAATGGTGCTCCCCCACCCACCCATCCACTCCTGTCTCACCGCCCTATCATTACACTGGGACATCAAGCCTTCACAGAACCAAGGGCCTCCCCTCCCACTGATGCCAGATAAGACCCCTTCAGCTCCTTCAGTTCTTCTACTAACTCCTCCATTGGGGTCCCTGTGCTCAGTCCAACAGTTGGCTTCAACCATCCACATCTGTATTGGTCAGTATCTGTCAGAGCCTCTCAGGAGACAGCTGTATTAGGCTCCTGTCAGCAAGCACTTCTTGGCATATGCAATAGTATCTGGGTTTGGTGTCTATATGTGGGATGGATCTCCAGGTGGGGCAGTCTCTGGATGGCCTTTTCTTCAGTCTCTGCTCCTCTTTGTCCCTGTATTTCCTTTAGACAGGAGCATTTCTGGGTTAAAATATTGGACATGGGTGAATGGTCCCATCTATCCACGGGGGTGGAGGGCATGTGTAAACAACAGTCATTGGCCCTTAATATCTCTTAACATCAATGGACTCAATTCCCCAATAAAAAGACATAAACTAACAGATTGGGTGCATAAACAGGACCCAGCATTTTACTGCAGACAGGAAATGCACCTCAGTGACAAAGACAGACACTACCTCAAAATAAAAGGCTAGAAATTTTTTTCCAAGCAAATGGTCCCAAGAAACAAGCTGTAGGAAGAACACTTCATACTCATCAAAGCAAAAATCTATCAAGATGCATTATCAATTCTGAACATCTTTGCTCCAAATGCAAGGGCACCCACATTTCTAAAAGAAACTTTACTAAAGCTCAAAGCACACATTGCATCTCACACAGTAATAGTGGGAGACTTCAACAACCTATTCACATCAATGGACAGATCATGGAAACAAAAACTAAACAGAGACACAGTGAAACTAACAGAAGTTATGAACCAAATGGATTTAACAGATATCTACAGAACATTTCATCCTAAAACAAACAAACAAACAAAAAACCTTCTTCTCAGCACCTCATGGTACCTTCTCAAAAACCATATAATGAAACACAAATCAAACCTCAACAGATCCAAGAAGATTGAA
Source organism: Rhabdomys dilectus (assembly GCA_019844195.1). Taxonomy (NCBI): domain Eukaryota; kingdom Metazoa; phylum Chordata; class Mammalia; order Rodentia; family Muridae; genus Rhabdomys; species Rhabdomys dilectus. The sequence goes on from JADRCG010007709.1 coordinate 13,152, forward strand.
ATAATTCCATGCGTCCTATCAGATAGTCATGGACTAAAGCTGGTCTTCAATAACAATAAAAACAGCAGAAAGCCCACATACACATGAAAGCTGAACAGTGCTCTACTAAAAAACTTGGTCAAAAAGAAATAAAGAAATTGAAGACTTTTTAGAATTTAATGAAAATGAAGGCACAACATACCCAAACTTATGGGACACAATGAAAGCAGTTATAAGAGGAAAACTCATAGCTCTGGGTGCCTCCAAAAAGAAACTGGAGAGAGCATACAGTCACAGCTTGACAGCACACCTGAAAGCTCTAGAATAAAAGAGAATAAAAGCTCTAGAATAATACAGCCAAGAGGAGTAGAAGGCAGGAAATAATCAAACTCCGAGCTGAAATCAACCAAGTAGAAACAGAAAGAACTACACAAAGAATCAACAAAACCAAGAGCTGGTTCTTTGAGAAAATCAACAAGATAGATAAACCCTTAGCCAGACTAACCAGAGGGCACAGAGACAGTATCCAAATTAACAAAATCAGAAATGAAAAGGGAAATATAACAACAGAAACTGAGGAAATTCAAAAGATCATCAGATCCAATTACAAAAGCCTATACTCCACAAAACTGGAAAATCTGGATGAAATTGACAATTTTCTAGACAGATACCAAATACCAAAGTTAAATTGGGATCAGATAAACCACCTAAACAGTCCCATAACCCCTAAAAAAATAGAAGTAGTCATTAAAAGTCTCCCCACCAAAAAAGCCCAGGACCAGATGGTTTTAGTACAGAATTCTATCAGACCTTCAAAGAAGACCTAATACCAATACTCTTCAAACTATTCTACAAAATAGAAACAGAAAAGGAACACTACCCAATTTGTTCTATGAAGCCACAATCATGCTCATACCTAAACCTCAAAAAGACCCAACAAAGAAAGATAACTTCAGCCAAATTTCCCTTATGAACATTGATGCAAAAATTTTCAACAAAACTTTCACAAACTGAATCCAAGAACACATCAAAACCATCATTCACCACAATCAAGTAGGCTTCATCCCATGGATTGCAGGGATGGTTCAATATACGGAAATCCATCAAAGTAATCTACTACATAAACTCAAAGAAAAAAAAAACACATAATCATTTCATTAAAAAGCATTTGACTAAATTCAACACCTCTTCATGGTAAAAGTCTTGGAAAGGTCAGGAATTCAAGGCCCATACAGAAACATAGTAAAAGCAATATACAGCAAACCAGTGGCCAGCACCAAACTAAATGAAGATAAACTTGAAGCAAGCTCACTAAAATCAGGGACTAGACAAGGCTGTCCACTCTCTCCTTATCTATTCAATATAGTACCGGAAGTTCTAGTTAGAGCAATTAGACAACAAAAGGAGGTCAAATGGATACAAATTGGAAAGAAAGAAGGCAGAAGATCACTTTTTGCAGATGATATTAGATACTTTTTATTGGATATTTTCTTAATTTACATTTCAAATGTTATCCCCTTTCCAGAAGCATTATCTCCCTTCCAGAAGGCCCTATCCCATCCCCACTGCCTGTGCTTCTATAAGGGTACTCCCTCATCCACCCACTCCTGCCTTCCCTCCCAGGCATTCCCCTACACTGTGGCATGGAACCCCCTCAGGCCCAAGGGCCACTCCTCCTACTGACGTCCAACAAGGCCATTCTCTGTCACATATGCAGCTAGAGCCATGGATCCCTCCTTTGGTTGGTTGTCCAGTCCCCGGGAGCCCTGGGGTATCTGGCCAGTTGACATGGTTGTTCTTCCCATGGGGCTGCAAACCTCCTCAGCTCCTTCAGTTCCTTCTTCAACTCCTCCATTAGGGAACCTGCACTCAGACTGATGGTTGGCTATGAGCATTCACTTTTGTATTTGTCAGGCTCTGGCAAAGCCTCTCGGGAGAAAGCCATATCAGGCTCCTTTCAGCAGGCACTTCTGGGAGTCTGCAATAGCATCCAGGTTTGGCAACTATATACGGGATGGATCCCCAAGTGGAGCGGTCTCTGGATGGGCTTTCCTTTAGTCTTTGCTCCACATTTTATCTCCATATTTCCTCCTATGAGTATTTTGTTCCCCCTTCTAAGAAGCATTGAAGCATCTACACTTTTCTCTTCCTTCTTCTTGAGCATCACATGGTCTGTGAATTGTATCTTGGGTATTCCGAACTTTTGGGCTAATAGGAAGAGCTAGAAAAGTGACACTAGTCCTTTGGAGGAGCCTATAAGGTCATATGTGGATCTCAGACATTGGAACAAGAAACTGTAGCATTGAGGCTGCCTTGGAGACCCCAATATTTTTGAGATGCCAGAGTCATTGGATATCTCCTAAGGGAAGTTGCTAACAGGGAGTGAAAAAGAAATTCGCTGGAGTCAGCAAAGATGAAAAAGGATTTAGAGATCTGAAAACTGTTCTGACATCAGACATGGAGATGCAGAGTCTGGAGTTGGCCCAGCTTGTTTCCTGTCTTGATTTAGGGATTACAGTTAAGTACTTGGATGGACCTCAGAAGAGACTTTGAACTTTAGACTTTTAACATTGTTGATACTGCTATAGACTATGAGTACTTTGGAAGTTGGACTAAATGTACCTTTTTTATTATGCTATGGCTGCATATGTCCCCTATAGACTCATATGTTTAAACAAGCCTATAGGAGCCAAGAAGTGGAAAGTCATGGTTTGAATATGCTTGGTCCAGAGAGTGGTATTATTTGGAGGTGTGGCCTTGTTGGAATAGATGTGTCACTATGGGTGTGATCTTTAAGACCGTCATCCTCACTGCCTGGAAGTCAGCATACTGCTAGCAGCCTTCAGATGAAGATGTAGAACTCTTAGCTCTGCTTGCACCATGCCTGCCTGAATACTGTCATGCTCCTGCCTTGATGATACTGAACTGAACCTCTGAACATGTAAGCCAGTCCCAATTAAATATTCTTCTTATTAGACTTGCCTTGGTCATGGTGTCTGTTCACAAGTAAAACCCTAACTGAGACACTCAGAAAATTGGAAATAGTTCTGTCTAAATACCCAGCTATACCACTCCTGAGCATATACCCAAAAGATGCCCTATCATAACACAAAGACATGTGCTCCACCATGTTCATAGCAGCCTTATTTGTATTAACCAGAAGTTAGAAACAGCCCAGATGTCCCTCAATCAAAGAATGGATACAGAAAATGTGGTTCATTTATACAATGGAGCACTAGTCATCTATTAAAAATGAGGACATCATGAATTTTGCAGGCAAATGGATGGAAAATATCATCCTGAGAGAGGTAATTCAGACCCAAAAGGACATACATGCTATGTACTCACTGACCAGTGGATATTATCCAAAAAGTACAGAATATTTAGGATACAACCCATAGACCATAAGGAGTGTAACAAGTAAAAGAGCCCAAGTGAGGATGCTACAATTCCACTTAGAAGAGGAAAGAATAATAAAGGGAGGCAAAGAGAGGGAGGGACCTGGGTGAGAGAGGAGAGGTAGAGGGGAAAAAGATGAGGTATGGGGTGGTAGAGAAGCCCAGAGAGACAAGAGAATGAATGGAGATAAGTAGTGTGGCAGAGAAAGTGGGGGTTCTTTCTAGAAAGTACCAGAGACATGGGAAGTGAGAAACTCTAAGGACTCAGTGAAGATGACCTTAGCCAAAATGCCCATCATTCGGGAGAGGGAACTCAAAGAGTCCATCTCCAGTAGATAAACAGGCCCTCAAGTGGAAGGACAGGGTCACCAACCCACAGTCAAAATTTCTGAACCAGATCAGATCCTGTCTAAAACAACTACAGGGACAAAAATGGGGAAGAGACTGCTGGCCCAACTTGGGTTCCATCTCATGGGAGGGTGTCAAGGCCTGACATTATTACTGATGCTCTGATGTGCTTACAGATGGAAGCCTGGCATGGCAGTCCTTTGAGAGTCCCTACTAGAAGCTGACTGAGACAGAAGCAGATACTTACACTCAAGCATTGAACTAAAGTCAGGGACCCTATGGTTGAATTAGGAGGATTAAAGAAGCTGAAGGGGAGAACAACCCTGTAGGAAGGCCAGCAGTCTCAACTTACCCAGACCCCAGGGAGCTCCCAGACACTAAGCCACCAACCAGGAGCATACATGGACCTGTCCAAGGCTCTGGAACAAATATAGCAGAAGTCTGTCAGCTCAGGCCTTGGTGGGAGAAGATGCAATTAATCCTTGAGAGACTTGAGGCCCCAGGGAAGTGGGAGGCGTGGTGAGGGGAGCACACTCTCAGAGGCAAGGGGGCGGATGTATGGGATGAGAAACTGTGGGAGGGGGTACTGATGGGGGACAACTGGAGTGTAAATAAATAAAATAATAAAAACTGGGGAAAAAAGTAAAATGTACAGAACAGGAAATGATAAAATGAAGACAAATGCAGAAAACATTGTTTTCCTCATTTTTAATTGCTCTAGATTTTTTTTTAAGCATTAGGAATTTATCAAGAGATTTGTGGTGCTAAAAGCAGCACATGTCAGTTCTAAAGATAACAGAGAGGAGTTCTCACAAGTGTGCAGTGAGATAGTCCTTTCAGGCAAACTGTAATGATTTAAAACTTTACACAAGTAGCTCTAGGCATGGCAAAATATTATTTAGTGAAGAGGTATAGCTAATTGGCACAATAATGGCATCACCAAAAGAGCTGATACAAAACAAGACACTAAAGGTGCTTATAGTGTTCAGCAGAAAATGGCAGAAGGGTAGCAATGTGGTGACTTTTACAAATATCCCTAACTTTTGCTTTGACATTTGCATCCATGTATGCCATCTATCTTGATCTTATTCACCCCAGCGCCCCACACACTTTCCCTAAGAAACCCTAGCAAGTCACTCCTTTACCTCAACTCACACCTTCAGTGAGTTTGTGATCGTCTTGACTGCATCATGTCCAGAAGACAGTAGCTTCCAGCACCCCTTTTATTTCTTCCTGTCTTCTCTTTCCCTGTGTTCTCTGAACCTTGGGAGGGTTTTGTAGACACCTCACGTAGACAGGAGCACTTAACAGTCACTAATACTCAACATCTGGTCCAGTTATTAGTCGTTGCACTAACTGGTGGCCACTACATAAATGCTTTGACATCCAAGGTTGAGAACACTAATCTACACAGGGAAACAATAAATATTTAAAAGGCAGTTTAACAACATGTTTATTTAACTAAAACTCCAGTACTAGGTTCCTCTCAAACCCTAGGCTCTAAGAGCACCCTAGCCAAGGGCTTTTTGCTGAGTTTACACTTTCAGAATTGTAATTTTTTTACTTCTATGGAGCAGGCTTCAAACCCAGTATGAAAGTAGTTGGCTGCTTCCATAACCTTTGTGCCATGGCTGCACTAGTATGCACATCTTCCCTGGCAGATAGATATTATAACATCCATCATGCCCTGGGTAACACATCTGATGACTGTCTCTCAAAAATGGCCTGCATGTCAGCTTCCAACACTCTGAAAAGTAGCCATCAGGGAAGAAATTTGGGGGTCAGTTTCATCATGATTTTCCATCTGCTATAGCCAGAGTTAACTTTGTTATCAGCCACAGCTATCTAGTTATGGTGGGAAACCAAAAGCAGTGGTGGTGTCCTTAGGTGCCTCTGGAGCATTCTTGATGGGATATCTCACATCTGGACTGAGATTTTCAATGACTAACCCTGGACTTGTGGGTGAAACATTGCCCATCCATATGTGTGTTTGAAGTCTTTTTTTTTTTTATTGGATATTATATTTACATTTCAGATTTTATCCCCCTACCTCTATTCCCCCCTCCACCCAGGGACCTCCTATCTCATCCCCCCTCCTCACGCTGCTATGAGAATGTGTCCCCACCTACCTCCCCCCCCCCCCCCCCCCCCCCCCGAATCCCCCCCCCCCCCACTCAGTGTTCATTCTTCATGAGACCAAGAATCTCCTCTCCCACCTATGCCAGACAATGCCATCCTCCCCTTCATGTACAGATGGAGTTATGGGTCCCTCCCTATGTGCTCCCAGGCTGGTAGTTTAGACCCTGGGGAGCTCTGTTGGTTGGTACTGTTGCTCTCCTCATGGGGCAATAAACCCTTTCTGCTCCTTCAGTCTTCTCTCTAGCTTCTCCCTTGATCAAATCAGTGGTTAGCTGTGAGAGTCGGTCTCTGAATGTGTCAGCCTTTGGCAGACCTCTAAGGAGACAGCTATATCAGGCTCTTGTCAGCATGCATTTCCTGCCAACCACATCAGTGCCCCAAATCTGCTCAGTGCTCAGGCACAGACAGGAAGGAACCAGTGCTCCGGGCCAGGAGTGAATTCCTGGGTCCTAGTGGGTCCCAGTTACTCCCTGTTTGGGGCGGGCATTGCTGTCTGCTTATCCAACATACTGCCTGGGTTAGAGCTCCTCGAGGCCTGCTTCCTCTGAGTTCTGAGAGATTGGGGGCAGAGCTGCCGCCAGGGATCTGCTCAGTGCTTGGGCCCAGACCGGAAGCCTACTTTTCTTATAATTTTGTCTTTCTTTTCTCCCTCCAAACTTTCCAAAATACGCCCCTTGCTTCTTTTCAAATTCATGGCCTCTTTTTGTTATTGTTACATATGTATATGGGTATTTATGTACATATATATTCCTAAGTACATAAATACAACCTGACCACTCTGTATATTGTTACTTGTACGTATGTTTTCAGGACTGAGCATTTGATATTAGCTAACCAACTGATGTGCTCTTTCCTGGGGAAGACTATTTCTCCTGCTCTCACCATTCTTTAGTTGCCAATGGTTGTTACCACAGGGCTGAGACCTTCTTGGTCTTCTCCCCCAGTACCTTCACATCCAAATTGGTGCTTCTATCATTGTTTTCCTTGCTCAGCACATGTTTAGACAGTTATGTTTGTGGGACTTTATGAGTGTAGCTTCTAAAATTCCCAGGAGACACAATCTCACAGCAAACTCCCAGATCTCCTGGCTCTTAAAATCTTGCATGCTGCTATTACACATGATTGCTGAGCCTTATGGGTAGGAGTTGCTTTGTAAATGTATCTGTTGGGATTGGGCTCCATAACTCATTTCAATTTGTTGTGGTTTTCTGAAATGGTCTCTGTCTTGAAAAAGAGACATTTTTTCTCATGTTTTCAAAGGCTAAGAAGTACAGTGTGAAGTTTCCAGCAGATTCCGTGACTTGATGACGGCATTACCTGGTTTCTAAATGACCCTCTTCTGTGTATACACATATAGGAGAAGAAACTGAGAATTTCTGTATTTGTCTCTTAGGTAAGGGCATGAGTCTCATCTGTTACGGTTCTACCCTCTTGACCTAATCACCTCCCCAAAGCCTCACCTCCGAATTCCATCACCTCAGGGACTAAACTCCAACACATGGATCTCTGGCAACTCACACATCTGGCTCACAGGAGAAGCTGGTGGTGAACTCTAGCCTCTAAGGTGACATAAACAGACTCACCTCTAAATTGTTTTCTGTCACAGTGTTTTAGCAAAACAAAACAACTTAATAAAACTTAATGAAACAAAAGATATTATTAAAACTGATGTTTGTTGCTCTTGGAAAGGCACTGTTGAACATGTAAAAAGTTATTGACTGTAGGAAAATATTCACAACATAAAAAGAGCTTAATTGAAATTATGTGAACTTGAGTACTTTCCAGAGATGGGGATAGTAGGAAAGGGAGGCTATGAAGGTGAAAACGGAAGAGGGAGCTTATTTGGGTGGGGTGGGAAAAGAGCAATACTGAGATGAGGGGGAGAAAGGAATAAAATAAATTCTTCTTCCCTTGCATTGCTTGGGTTTGGTGGTGGTAGTGCTGGTGGTACTGGTGTGTGTGTGTGTGTGTGTGTGTGTGTGTGTGTGTGTGTGTGTGTGTATTGAGGCACTATCATTAAGTAGAACAATTTAGCCTTAGACTCAAAAATCCTCCTGCCTTTGCCTCTCAAGTGCTGGAGTTTAATGCATGTGTCACCTCACCTAGGTACCCATTATGCTGCTCTACTCAGGCCATGACAGTGCAAAACTACCCAACACACACCTGAAATTCTATGAATAAAACTGAAGTAAGATGCTAGAGCTACTGTTTGGTGGCCGATCTAATGGAAAATGCATCACTGAACTGGTCATCAAGGGCAGATGTCAGCTCTGCCATAGTCACTGCTGGAGAACCAGCACTTAACTACAGTGTTAGTTATCCGTCTGGATGCATTTGTGGGAAAGAAGGTCAGTATGAACAGCAGAGGAAGAAGAGTATGCAATTTAATGGTCCTGGAGGGATAAAGGGAGAGGAAAGAAGGAAAAGGGGGAGGAGCACTGAGAGTGGTGGAAAGCACAAAGCATTTCTCCATGCCCAGCTGAACTGTTCAAGTATCCACTCCTGATGCAAAGTACAAGCTGGTGCCAGAGCTTGGGCTGTGCTGGAATAGATGATGCAGTGTTGTGAGGGCACAGGAGAATGATGAAGGGCTGAGGGCTGTCCTTGGAACAGTCCAAGATGGGCTAGGCTTCTAAAACTTGTTGCAAAAAGATTTGTCCTTGCAACATTTCATTTCAGTTGTAGTATTTCCCAAGATCAATGTTTGATTACTGCATATGTGAGAACATTCCTGGAACCCATACAGGATCCTGCCACCTGGAGAAGGAGCAGAAATGTGAGTGCTTGTCAAATCAGTGACTCAGTAAATGAGGAGTCAGGCTCCCGGGCTTCAGCATTCCTCACTGAGATGACTAAGGTCACTTTTCTGTCCATCATCCCTCAAGTCCTAATCTGCTGACAGCCAGGACTCCAGTCCCAAAATTGCTGAGTGTAGTTGTAGGGTCCAAATCTTGTCTACCTGACTATGTTCCCTTAGAGGTCCTATGAAAACCACCCAGGGAACCACTAGAATGCATACTTTCTCTTTCTAGGTTTGTTCCTCTGAATAACATCCAGTGGCAGCTAGCAGAGATACAGAGGGGACTTCTTTACTTTAGCAGACTAGCACATCCTCCCACAGTATCCACTTCTACCCTCGGGGATGAAGACGGAGGGATGTAGCCATCATCCGGAGACTTCCTGCTTTACATACCTGCAGACTTTGCCCACCAAACACATACTTGATTATTTTGGGTCTCGCAGGGCGGTTCTTGGTACAAACATATCCTTTTAGAGTTGAACAAAGTGCACTGGAAGCATTTCAAAGCTGAAAGGGAAAAAGCAAGAGTAAGATAATTTTTTAGGGTATTAGACCTGTAGTGCTAATGAATTAAAAAAAAATCATGGCAAGGGAAAGTGTTTGCTGTGTGAAGACTGGACACTATAAGGAGGACCATGAACTTGGTCTCACAAAGGCATAATTTGAGGAGAGCCAGAAGGATCCTTCACCTCGAATCTTGGGAACAAAAGAGGCAATGAGAAGGAATGGCAAAGTTTTGATGCAGATGCTTGAGTCCACCATCCATGATGGGGCAGTTCTTTCCAGTTCCTTGTTGTCTTTGTCCAGTCAACTGTGGTGGACTGGTGGGGTTAGGAGTATTTGAATATGAAGACTAACAGAGAAAGAGCAAGTTATATTTAGCTTGAAAGTGAACATTTTTGAGGAATTAAAGAATATTTATATACTTAACAATTAAGTTTAGCAAGTAGTTCCAGTATTTTACATAAAGCTACTGCCTTAGTCCTTCTTCAGGAGAAGAGTCTTAAAGTCTCCTTTAAAATTAAAAACACATGTATTAGACATGCATCAATAACCCTCCAAGAGAACTGGAAACTGTATCTTCAGGAAAAATTCTAGATATTCTTTAATTTTGGATAGAGAATGGAGTGTGTGCCAATAAACCACAGTTAATGGTTGCAGCCTGACAAGTACCATAGCTGAGCCTACCTTGAATGTGCCTGAACTACATCTACATATAGTTGGGAAATCACGGATCACAAAGGCCACTTGATGTACAGTAGCCATGAGATAGTACAGCTGACTGGGAGCAGGGCCCACCATAGCTGCTCAGCATTTCAAAAGAGTCTCATGAACTTCTTGTCATAGGGTGTTTCCAGGGAGACTTAACTGAGGAGATCCATTTAGAATGTTGGTGGGACCATCCAATGGGCTTGAGTCTTGCTCTAAATAAAAAAGGGATAAAGGATGCCAGCAGAGCACCTGCCAGTCATCTCCCTCTACCTCCTAACTGTGCATATAACGTAACCAGCTTCTTCACACTCCTGTCCCCATGCCTTCACACCATGGTGGACTGTTTCCTTAAAACTATAATCCTTCCCCCACCAAAATAAAAAACCCTTCCTTTTCTAAATTGTATTTTCCAAGTATGTAAATATGAAAATGAGAAAAGTGACACAAGCTCCTACTGAATGTGAATTGCATTTGTACAACAGGAAGTAAAATATTAAATCATATTTCTGTTAAATTTTGAAACATCTCATGCACAGAAATCTTCCTAGAAGTGTTTGCACATCGTACAACATTTAAAACCACCTGCCCTCACTAGTGAACTGTCAACTAACTGCATACAAGATAGTCATTTGAGAAGAGGAAATCTCAATTGGAAAAAATATCCCACCAGATTAGCCATTTTTAAATAACTCATCTAAGTAATTACCATTATAAGAGAGAGAAAAACAATTTTTATGTTGAATTCTTCTGTGAATTTTTATCTGCCTAGAAGGAAGTATGATGACAGACTATGAGGCTGCTCCTGTCTCAAAGAGAAAGCATGCTGTGACAGTGGCAAGTCCCAGGAGTCATCTAAGATGGCTTCTCTGGATACACAATAGATTTGAAGGTTCACATGTGACTTTCTTTCTTTTTTTTTCTTTTTATTGAATATTTTCTTAATTTATATTTCAAATGTTATTCCCTTTCCTGGTTTGCCCTCTGGAAACCCACTATCCCATCCTCCCTCCCCTTGCTTCTATGAAGGTGCTCACCCACCCACCCACCCATTCTTGCCTCCCCTCCCTGGCATTCTCCTACATTGAGGCATTGAGTTTTCCCAGGACCAAGGGCCTCTCCTCTCATTAACATCTAACAAGGCCATCCTCTGCTACATATGCAGCTGGAGCCATGGGTCCCTCCATGTGTACTCTTTGGTTGGTGGTTTACTCCCTCGGAGCTCTGAGGGGGTCTGGTTGGTTGATATTGTTGTTCTTTCTATGGGGTTACAACCCCCTTCTGCTCCTTCAGTCCTTTCTCTAATTCCTCCATTGGGCTGTAGGGTATTTTCTTGATTACAATTAATGTGAAAAAGCCCAGCCAACTATAATCACTCCCAGACAAGGGCCAATGGTTCCAACAATATAAGAAGGCAAATGAGGCAAGCAAATGGGGATCAAACACCAGAACCAGAAAGCAGTGTTTCCCCATAGCTTCTGTTTCAGTTCGTGATTCTTGCCCTTCTTCAGTTTCTGACCTAATTTCCTTAGTGATGAACTATTAACTGGAAGTGTACAATGCTGTGCTCGTTGTGTTTTATCACAGTGACAGAAACCCGAACTATGACAACATCCAAATATCCATCAACCAGCAGAAGCCTAAATTGTCTTCTAAACACAAGTACTACCCAGCTGTAAAAAAAAAAAAAAAAAAGAATCTATGTAGATACAGCAACATGTATAAATCCAAGTAGAACTGTCCTAAGTGAAGTAACGGAGATGCAAAACATCATAAATTCAGCTCAATGACAAACGGCTAGTCTGTCATTAACAGTCCACGCAAATGGTTCCGGTACCATATATACAAAGCCCTTTCATCTAGCTTTGGAGCTTAGCTCTGTCATAGACCACTTGCCTAGCAAGCATGAGACTTTCTGTTTACTTTCTAGCATCAAATGAAAAAAAATATGAAAGAAAGAAAAGAGAAACAAAGCCTTTCTTGTACAAATACAAGAACATAGTAAAATGGAAAAGGTAGTGTTTAGCGGGAGCTAACATGAGGTCATAGTCACATAATACCAAAGAAACAAAGATTTCTGGAAATTATCCTAAGAGTGGTGATGGGGAGATGGTACACGTGCTACATTACAGAACACGGGATACCTAAAAGGGTAAGTTTTACAGCATGTAAACAGTGCTGCAATTATCTGGTTTTATTTTTATTATATTTAGCATGTGTTATATGCACACATGTGTGCATGCCTGTGTTAGCATGTGTTCTATGCACACATGTGTGCATGCCTATGCATGTGTGCATCATCACAGGTATATGGGAGTCGGGGAAAAATGTGGAAGTCAATATTCTCCTTGCCACATGTGGTCCCAGTGAGTGAATGAGGTCATAAGTTTTGGCAGTAAGCACCTATATCCATAAATCATCTCCATGGCTCCCTACTCATTGGAGTTTTAAAACTGAAGACGAGCTGGAGAGATGACTCCACAATGCTTGTTGTTCTTGCCTAGAACCTGAGTTCAGTTTCCAGCAACCTCAGGGCAGCTCACAATCATCAATGACTTCAGTTTCAGGGGATCTGGCCTGTGTAAGAGCAGCATTCTTAGGAAAAAAAACACTTATAAAAAATTAAAAATAAGCATATTGTAGAGGAATTTTAATCCAGCAATATGGCTGCTCTAGCAAGGGATCGAATCCAAAGACCTTTTAGGTCCGTGTGATCCAGCTGGAATGACATATCTTTAATCCCTCAGGTTGGGGTACAGACACACCTTTTGTAAACACCTTTAATAAAGTAAATTAATTTGTAGAAGGAAGCAGCCATGTTTGAAAGTGACATCTAATTGAGGGGCAAAGTGATGAATTGAAGATTTGACAGACTGAGTCAGAGATAGGAAGTCCAACTATCACCAGCACAGAAAAGAGTGTCTACTTAAGAGAACAGTCAAGAGGGGTCACTTAAGAGAGCAGAGAGGGAGAGAGTCAGAGAAGGGAGGGAGAAAGGGAGGGGAGGAAGTTTTACCTGGACTGTTTTATAAAGACAGGTTGTGCGTGAAAACAGAATGAGGAGAAGCCAGAAGATTAGAACAAATTGTCAAGAGTAGTTTGAGGCCAAGCAGAACAATTCAGTCAGAAGCCAAGAGAGGCAAGTTAGAATCAGTCAGCTTGGAGAGGAATTTGTTCCAGAAGAGCTGAATTGAACCAACCAGCCAGAGTTCAGAAATAACTAGAAAGGGTGAGTTTTTTCAACAGTAAGTCTCTGAAACAGCAATTGCCTCTGACAAAAATAACTTACTTTTATGATAAATAATTTAAAAAGCTGAAGCTACTTTCTGTTGCTGCCCCAAAGTAAAGGAACCAAGCTACACGGAGAGCCACGGAGGACCAGAGCATGGAAAAGCTGTTGGCCAAGGCAAAGCAGTACACCATGCACAAGGAGCTAGAGCTGGAGTTCAACCTGGACAACCTGCTGGCTTTTGACCCCAAACCCCGATGGTACTGCTCCAGGATGATCCCTTGCCTGAAGCCAAGCTGCAGGCCCTGGTGCAGCTCAGGTTCTTGTCAACAGCTATGGCTGCTGTGGACCAATTACTTGGAGGAGGCTGTAGTAGCGAGCTTGCTGGAGCCTGCAGCATGTCTGCCACAACCACTCCCCAGCTGGCAGCAGGTCTTGCACTTCAAGAGCATCTGCCTCAAGAAGAAAACCAACCTTGTGTGCCATTGGCTGCACTGTTGGGCCTACAAGCGCACCTGGGATGACACAAGTCCAGTGCTGGACTAGAATTGACTATGGAACCAAGACTGGCCTGGGACTTGAGGTCTTGTGGCTCTGTCTCCCGAGTGCTGAGATTATAAACAAGCAGCCACATTCATCGGGAGATTTTGTGTTTAATGCTGTCCTGGATGGTTTTTGTTGTTTTCAATGTCTTACTTTTGTTCTTAATAAACTTATCTTTACATAAAAAATAAAATAAAAACTGAGGCTGGATAAGATGACTCCATTGTTAGTATACAGTTAGAGAAAACAAAAAAAAAAAAAAAAAAAAACTAAGATAAACAAAATAGAAAAAAGGTGCAGGACTCCTGAAGTGGTCAGTAGAGAATGCTACTGGTATGTTCTAGGACCATGATTCAATTCTTAGCACTATTTAAAAAAAACATAGGTTATAGATATATAAATGTTTATGTTTAAATATATACAAATACATAATATAACCTAGTCATGACCCTAAAGGCTTTGATATTCACCTGAAACAAAGGATTGTGAAGCTGCAGCATGAGATACAATCACTAGCAGGTTTTCTTGAGAACAATATTATCTACTTTTTCTAGGCTAAATAGGAAATCCACTGGAAAAAAACGTGAACATAACATTTCCAGACAACGCTAATTCCAGAAGCTATAGAACTTACTTGTTAAGACTTAAACTAAACAGTGGAACTTTTGAGAAGGACAGTGAGGCCCATATGCATGTGAGCACACAGAAGAAATGGACACGGTGCTGCAGGAGCACCTTCAGGTGCTGATGTCCAATCCTAGTCACTTAGTGGTACTGAGGATGTCTAAAAGATTACACAAGCTCACCTCTGGGTGTGTCTATGAGGACATTTCTTGAGATGATTTGGATGTGAGGTCTCTGGCCTAACCAGTCATCTAAGCCATCTATGGACTCACAGTTTGGACAGATTATTGTCAGGTTGTAGAACTGTGGCAAGCAAAGCCTGATTTCAGGAAATGGGTGATTGGGGAGTGATAGCTTGCATTGTTCCCTTCCTCTTATGTTCAGCTATGCTCTCTGCATGAGATGTGTTGAACAGTTTGAATGTACCCGATGGCTCAGGGGTTAAGAGCACTGATTGCTCTTCCAGAGGTCATGAGTTCAATTCCCAGAAACCACATGGTGCCTCACAACCATCTGTAATTGGACCCAATGCCCTCTTCTTGTGTGTCAGTGACAGTGTGCTCACATACACAAAATCAATAAATTTTGTCATCATGATGACATAAATTTCTCGATTTATTAGCTAAAATAAGTTCTTTCTCCTTTGCATTTTATTGCTTTTCTAAGGGCATAGCATTTTCTAAGATCATAGCTATGAGAAACTATCTAGCATATGCCCTGGATTCTATATAACTAGGAAAAAAGATATTGAAGCTATTGTTTGCTGGTCAGTCTGCCCCCACAAAAAAATGCATCAAAAATAGGTAAGAATAAAGAGATGAGATGGAGAGCATGCTATATTAGTGAATGCTGGGGAGACAGATGGAGAGAAGGCAGGGAGCCAGAATCTGAGAAAACGAATCGCATCAAGGATGGAAAGCACAGAGCATCTCTAGTTGAGACATCTCCAGTTGAGCCATAGAAACATTAATTCATGCTGAGGATGAGCACAGTCAGGTATCAGGGCTTGGGAACAGACAGTCAAGTATTTGCAGGCTATAGGAGGACAGAGTGTGCTGAGGGCTTACCTAAAGTAGAACAGGGGAAAACTACAAGACTTCCAAAGCTTGACAGAAAGATTTGTCTTGGAAGTACACTCATTTCTTTGTCACATTTCACTTAGTGTCAGCCTGACTGAATCATCCACCAGTACAATTCTGCAACACAAACTACATCCTGTCACCTAGAGAAGTAGGACAAGAAGAATACAAATACCTGTGGAAAGATTTGGTAACTCAGTAAACGTGTAGGATCAAGGCTCCCAGGTAGCAGGTTCATCAGCCACTCTGAGATGACTAAAGTCACCCTCATTCCTCAACCTCCTAATCTTCTCAATAGGCATAATTTGAATTCCTAAAAGGGCTAAATGGAACTTTAGAATTCACATCCTGTTATCTCTGAGTATGTTCATCCAAAAATCCTCAGAGAAACTTCCAGAGACTCCTCAAAAGGCATTCTGTTTCTCTTCAGGGTCTGTCAATCTGACCAAGAGCCCGTAGGAACCAATATACAGAAGAGTCTTCTATTGTTACAGGGAAACACATCCTCCCACATTCTCTACTTTAATGCAGAAATCTGGAAGTGGTGGATAGATTAAGAGGATCACCCTGAGATGTCCCAGGTCTTATACACCTGTGAGATTACCCACACACCACATCTTAGCCACTTTTACACTCACAGGAGTTTCCCCCTTTATCACAAATTCCCTAAGAATTGAAATGAACATTGAACATATGTCAGAGGTGAAATCAAAAGCAAGTGTATAAGAGTCTCGTTCAGAGCCAAGATTTTAGCTTCCGACAAGAGGTGAGCCAATTGTTCCGATCCATGAATAAGAAACAATAGCAAGACTGGAGATATGTGAATGTTATGCTGACCCTTCTAGGGAAGCCATGACCTTAGAGTCCTGAAGGGAATGATCTGAGGTAGGCAGGAATGTTTACTCAGCCTAAATGTTGAGAATAGACAAGCCAGTGAGGAGGAAAATCAAAATTGCCGTGCAGGGTGCCTGAGCTGACAACATAGGACTGAAAAACACTTCACATGCTTTCACTGGCTTCATCCTGTCAAGAATCTTCTTTGTTCTTTGTATTTTCTTTGACTGTTGTGTCAACTGGGATCCATCCCATCCACAGACACCAAATCCTGACACTATTGCTGATGCTAAGAATTGCTTGCAGACAGGAGAGCGGTATGGCTGTCCTCTGAGAGATTCTGCCAGGATCTGAATAAGACAGATACAGATACTCACAGCCACCCATTGGACTGAGCTTGGGGACCCCAAGGGAAGAGTTAGGAGAAAGACTGAAGGAGCTGAAGGAGATTATAATCCCATAGGAAGAACAACCATATCAACTAACCAGACTCCACAGAGCTCCCAGGGACTAAACCACCAACCAAAAAGTATACATGGGTGGGTCCATGGCTCCCAATACATATGTAGCAGAGGACTGCCTTGTCTGACATCAGTGGGATAGGAGGCACTTGGTCCTGAGGAGGCTTGTTGCCCATCAAAGGGGAATGCTGGACTGGTGAACTGGGAGTGGGTAGGTGAGTGGGAGAGCACCCTCTTAGAGGCAAAGGAGAGGGTGGATGGGGTGGGTGGTTGGAGAAGGGAGACTGAAAAAGGGGCAACATTTGAAATGTAAATTAATCAATTTTTTAAAAAGGAAGAGAGCAAGGATGGTTCTCAAATCATAGCCTGTGTTGTTATATCTTCAAACTGGAGAGAGAGAGAGAGGGAGAGAGAGAGAGGGAGAGAGAGAGAGAGAGAGAGAGAGAGAGAGAGACAGAGAGAGAGAGACAGAGAGAGACAGAGAGAGACAGAGAGAGAGAGACAGAGAGAGACAGAGAGACAGAGAGACAGAGAGGAAGAAGAAGAAGAAGATGATGATGATGAAGAAGAAGAAGAAGAAGAAGAAGAAGAAGAAGAAGAAGAAGAAGAAGAAGAAGAAGAAGAAGAA
>JADRCG010007712.1:0-13890 GCA_019844195.1 Rhabdomys dilectus
CAAAGCTGGTGAGATTGTTAAAGAACACCACCATGTTGGCCTCTGACCTGCCCTTAAGCGCAGTGTGTTCGTCGTAGGAGCCGCCCTAAAAGACAAGGATGAGAATGACAAAGGACAGGGATAGCAATGCTGGGCTGTCCAGATGCTGAACAGAGTAGGAGTCCATCGCCAAGAGTGATCTTTGGATGGAGAAAACTGACCCCTGTGTAGTGGAATTCTATTTAGTCCTGAAGAGTGAAATTGGATCTGTAGGAAAACAGATGGTCCTGGATCACTTTGTAGTATAGGACAGAGTCTAGTCTGAGTCTAGTAAGCCCGACTCAGAATGAAGAACACCTTGTTTTATCTATTTCTATCCAGAATTAAGTGTGTGTGTGTGTGTGTGTGTGTGTGTGTGTGTGTCTGTGTCTGTGTTGTAGTGATGGAAAGGGACTCTCTGAGGCAGGTCAGGTTCATATACAAGGGCATTGGATAGTAGTCGGTGAGATAAGACTGAGAAAATTACCACAGACAGATTAAACTGTTGTCATGATCCCCCTTACTAGCAGAGTATTAAAAGGAATAAACTATTACCACCATGCCGGCAGAAAGTCTGCAGCGTTACTAAGAGGCCACAGAGAAAATGTCAAAATTAAATAAATAAAATTTATAGGAAAGAAAAAAATAATAATAACAAGTGACACTGCAGAGATCCTCCCTAAATAAAATGCTGAGCACAATCAATAACACACTCACACCCCTGACATAGATGGGTGGACTTTACAAAATGACAGTTCTGCAGCCTTCACAATCACTGAGGTAGGGACTGTCGTCATAAAGTCCCATTTGACAGATGGAAATATGGGCAATGAGGTTCCATCAGCCCAGTCATCCAGCAGGTGGGGTCTCTGTTCTGTTCTCTGCCCTGTGCCATAACTGGGGTGTACATGAGAACACTGGGCACAGAGCAGGTAGGTAACTCGCTCCCCTCTAAGGACTGCAGTCTGGCTTCTGAGAGTCCTCTCCCATCCCATCCTGGTCAGCTCAGGCTAATGGGACTCACCAGCACAACCCTGGAGACCCTCACAGGGTGGGCAGCACCTTGGAAGCATCTCTCCTCCAGCAAAGCACTTATGAAGTAGATGTCTGCTCTGACCCTAGTAAGAAATGTAGTGTCAGGAAGAAGGTGATCCTTTATAAACTTGTCCAGCTTCCAGATTGGGGTTCTACAGAGTTCCTTCGACATCCTGAGACCAAGAATGTTTGCTGACTGCAGCCTTGCCTCAGGAGTCAGCTGCCCCTTATATCCATAGCTGGGCCCTCTTCCCTGGAAGGGCGGGGCTATGCAAATCAGATTTCTGCACCTGTCACCTCTGGCTCCTGGACTCCCTGACACTCTGGGTTTTTTTCCTGCAGCCATTTCTTTGGATTGTCAAACCCTCATCACAGCAGGCTGTGGACCAGGAGGCATGGAGCATCCTAAACAGATTCTGTTGTTCTTCCTTCTTGATCTTGAACTGTTACTAAAGAAAACTCCTTTGATAGTCTCCTAGATTGTTAACAACAGAGCACACACACACACACACACACACACACACACTCACACACACTTCAGTAAAACATGAAGAGCAAGTGAGTGAAATACAGAAGATGGCTGGCACGAGTTTCAGCACAGCTGTGCTGTGTTTGTCACAGGTGAGTGGTCCATGCTGGATATTGTAATGAGCCATTTGCAGGGTTAATGTTAGCTTGAAGATCAGACTCAGGGTCTCACCGCTCTGTGAGTTCTCAGATGCACACCCATGATGTAGCCATCATCCAAGGTATCCTCTGAGACAGTCTCTCTGCCCTCTACCCCCATCTCCTTCTGTCTGTCCATAAAGGACAAAGGCTTCACATCTTTCTTTAATATGGGCTTCCACTCCTATGCCCGGGGTGGATGTGAACTTGGGGATCTGCCCCATTGTCCTCCCAAGTGCTGAGGTCACAGGGGGTGCCTCTCTCCCTAGCTGGAACCACCTGGGTTATCCTTCAATTGTCACTGTCCACTTCAGTAGCATAAAGTGTTGACTTGTGCCCAGACACAGCCTCATGAGGGTGAGCCTGTCTCCATGCCAACCTCTCCCTGCCCAGCAGGAGTGGATGTTCATCATGGCAGGATGGTCCACACCTGTGGACCAAGTCCTGGGAGGTTGACTCAGAAGGTACAGAGTTCGAGGCTAGTCCTGACGACATGATGAGGCTCTGTCTCATAAAACTGTAAGAAGCCCCTCCCACACTCATATGTACACAGGTACACACATACACACACACACACAGAGATCCATCACACCCCACACACCTAAATTACTGCCGCCATTGCTGCAGAAATCAAGGAACAGAAGAGTGAGAAAATTATGACCACATTGGCTCTCCCATGGTTATTGCCACATGTGATGGTTTGTATATGTTTGGCCCAGAGAGTGGTACTTTTGGGAGGTGTGTGGCCTTGTTGGAGTAGCTCTGACACTGTGGGCTTTAAGACCCCTGTCCTAGCTGCCTGGGGGATAGTCTTCCACTAGCAGCCTTCAGATGAAGATGTAGAACTCTCAGTTCCGCCTGCTCCATGCCTGCCTGGATGCTGCCATGCTCCCGCCTTGATGATAATGGACTGAACCTCTGAACCTGTAAGCCAGCCTCAATCAAATGCTGTCCTTATAAAAGTTGCCTTGGTCATGGCGTCTGTTCTAACTAAGACACCACAAGTCATAGCTGGCTTTAAGGGATTTCTTTTTGGAGAAGCAGAAGCCACAGCCTCATCATTCAGGTGAGAGGCCAGCCCTTAGCAAATAAAAAGTCTTCATGGCCTGGCTGACAGCAGATGTTCCTCAGTGGACCCTGACCTTGCCTGAGGGAACTGGGATGTGAAGGCCCCTCCCACAAGTGCCAGGATTGGAGGACAAGAGGCCAGCTGAGTTTCCTGAGCATATCTGGGGAGGGCCAGGCTAATTATGCTTTAAATATTCTATTCCAGTTATTTCATGTGTGTGAGTGTGTGACGTCAGAGGACAACTCGTAGTAGTCGGCTCTCTTTCCTTCCACCACGTGGGTCCTGGGGACCAAACTCAGGCCACCAGACTTGGTGACAAACACTTGCCCCCTCTGAGCTACCTTAGTGACCCTTTTTGGTGTTTTATGAGGCAGGACCTCTGATATAGTGTGACTGTCAGTCCACTTACAGCAATTCTCCTGCCTTAGCCCCTGTTGCTGGCATTATAGTGTGTCACTGTGCCCAGCTGATCTATACTGCTTCTGTGCTCTCTGTGCATCTAAACAAACGTCACTCATCCCAATGAGGCCAACATCCTCGGCAAGTCTGACTGAGCCAGAGTGTCCAGGTCACAGGGTGTAAGACTCGGATTTGCCCTTTAGGCCACATGTCCAGCCGCTGCTAGGGACATGATATCACCAGCAGTCACTTAGAGGTGGAGAACTGACCAGGTCTGCAGAAGTGTTTATGCCTCTTGAAAAGGCAAAATATAGTGAAATTAAGTATATCATCTTGGACATTTTGTAAAATATTCTTTGATGTTATCATAATATACATTCAATACATTTTGATCAAATTTCCCATCACTTTTTTCTTTCATGTAACGCCCCCCAGCCCTATTTAGTGTGACTTTCCTAATGAAAAAGCCACTGGATACATCAGTGCTTCTCTCACTCACACAGGAGCGAGTGTCCAGTGTTGAGTACCAAAGGGGCTGGAGAAGAGAGAAGAACTTACATGGGAGTCTTAGTGAGGACATGATGGGTCCCCAGCTTGGCAGGAGACCCATGCCCATGGTTTGTTAAAACCTCTATGGATCTGCAGGTGTTTCAGTGCAAGACTGGAATCATAGACCAGCATTACCATGTCCACTGAAAGCTCAGATAGAGCACCAGGCAGAGTGGGAAGGGTTCTGTGGTCCAGGGGATCTGCATCCTCTAACACTCGTGGGCATTTGGGCTCCTGGACCTCAGGGCTGCTAGAGAGAGAGAACTGACAGACTGGGGTTTCAGAGACCCAAGCCTCCCGCTCACAGAGATTGAGAGAGGACACTGGGTCAGGAGTAGGGTGTGGGGACAGGAGCAGGGCTTGGAAGCTGGTGGCCTTGAGCAGTTTCCTGCCTTCTCAGTGAGCATCAGCCTAAGCGGACAGAGCACATGTGGGTCTTTTGTGGTTAATGTAGCTATGTATTCACAAGATGCTGGGCTAGCACACGGACCTATGGAACCATTAGGTCTGTGTGAATTGTGGTGACTGTGTATGTGTGTTATATGTGTGTGTGTGTGTGTGTGTGTGTGTGTGTGTGTAATTCCAGAACTTGGCACCCTGAGGTATGTGAAGTTCTATGAATTCCAGGCTAGATGGACAATAAGCTCCAGTAAAAATAAGATTTAAAAAAATGAAATATACGCAGATGGAAACTAAGAAATGGAAGGGAGGAAGGAGAGAATAAACTAGCCTTGAGTTTCAGTCGGTGCATTGTGATTTAATTCAGGGCTTCAAATGTCATCCTCACACAGACAACTAAGTTTTAAAGTCATTGTTGGTCACAGATTGCATGCAATTTCATTTTCCCACGGTGCTGAGGACCTCAGCCTGCATGCCGCCGAATCAGTTCACCTTGATGCACTCTGACCGGATTCCCAGGGCCTCAGGGTCATGTGCATCCGGTGAACAGTTTCTGTGTGGGATGAGCCAAGTCTAGAATCATGTCAGGGGAGTCTGGACAGAAGGAGCCAGGGATTCGTGACTTTGTTTCTTGTATAAGAGATCTGGAAGGATCCCAAGCCACCAGACATCAAAATATGTAGAAGTTGGCTTCTGCTCTGTCTACTGCTGGTTGGCAGTTACCTGGGCCCATGGGAAGCTTGTAACAAGAGCTCACAGTTTCTAGGGGAGCATGGGCACACCACCTCCCCATGCACACATGTGTACTTGATGGTTCCTTCCCTCAGAGTGCACATATCCTCATAAGTTACTGTAGTTTATTATTGCTGATCGGACACTGTCGGATGGAGCATTCCCAACAGCTGGACATCAAGCATGTGTTCTTTTTCCTTCAGAGTCTGACTCCCAGAGAGCACTGTTGGAGGGTAAGGCAGATGACGCAGGCTGTGAGGATGCTGTCCATGGGCAGGCAGGGATCAGAAGCCTGGAGTCGGGTCACAGGTTGGATGCCCTCAGTGGAGCCTAGAGCAGCATCTTGTCCTCTAGGTCAAGGTCTTGCAGCAGAGGAGCACATGCCCCTGACTCTGGAGCCTCTTGACCAAGTGCTTGTGTTCACAAGACGACACATTTTTTAGTCTCTACCTGCAATGAAAAACATACAGTCATGTCAGGAGCCTGCATTGCTTCCAGGAGGGGGATGTAAACCAGCCCTGGCGGTTGGTACCATGACTATAAACATGGAGCTCTCAGAAAGAGGGGCAGCACACATGGAGGTTGGAAAGGTGGCCATCAGGATACCTTTGTGACTATGCCCTTGAGGGTACATATGGCCCCAAAGAAAGGACCTACATTAACAGATCTGCCAAATGGGAGACATGCCCTTGTCACCTCTCTGCTGCAGGACAGTCCTACAGGCCACTGTTCCCACAGCTGCCTCCCTTCAGGTCTCCTCTCACTTCCTTCCTGACCTCCTGAGGTTTCTTTCCCACATCCCTGCAGCCATGTTCATCCCCACCCTGAGGTCACATGTGACATCATCACTTTCCTAGCATCAGGCAGACCCTGCCCCAGGAGGGGACAGGTCCAAGTGCAGGTCCTTCTGTGCCTCTGTGGCTGTGACACAGCCCCACTGAGTCCCACTGGCCACATGACAACAAGACAGGGAAGATAGGATGCTTCATGGACCTGACAGCGGCTTCAGAATCCATATGATCCCAGGCCTGCCAATCACTAGCTGAGTGTGCCTGAGCCAGCAACCTCAGTACTAAGTCGGTTTTACTCTGTGTGTCAGCGTGTAGATGCATGTGCACATGTTTGTATGGTGAGAGTTTCTGTGAATGTGTGTGTGCAGTTTTGCGTTTGTACACCACAGAGATGAAGGCCACAGGACAACTTGGGAGATTTGTTTTTTTCTCCTTCTACCATATGGGTTCTAGGGATCAAACCCAGGTCTTCAGTGTTGTTAGTATCTTTACCCGCTGAGCCTTCTTGCCACCTCATAATATCTCTGAATGTGACAAAAATGGTTGTAAAAGAAAGCAAGCAGCTGGCCTCCACAGGACTATGGAGATCTTTAGAAAAAGATCACATCTCAGTGAGAATACTCTCCAAGTAGATGGAGTGATTGAAGCTGTGTGCAAGGGGACAAGGTGGCATCTCACCGATAAATTCCAGGTGACTATCCAGGACATATCATGGTTCTTAAAGCAAGAGAAATGTGTCCAGGACTCAGCCTGTTCTGCCAGAAGGTGCCAGCCCTCTAAGTCTGAACCAGCCACGTTCCTTGTTGGGTCAGCCGGGTCCAGGATCACAGGCCTGCAGAGCAACATTCAGAGAGGGAATTGAGCAGCTGGCCAGTGACTCAGGTATCACTTCACAAGAAAAAGAAGGAGTCCAGCAAAACATCCCTATCCAAAGTTTGTCCTTTGTTCCTGCCCCACAGCATACAGCAGGACTGGAGGGATACTTGGGTATGACCTGGAAGGCCTGGGTTCGAATCCTCTACCCTTTAGTAGCTGTGTGTCCTGGGGCAGATCCCTCAGGCTCTCTGATCTGTGAGCTGGGGAAGAGGTGGACCAGACAGTCTCATGGGAAAACTGAACAAACACAGGGCCAGGACATGTCACTCCCTAGGGTGACACACTACTCTATTAGTTACAGGCAACTGGTCCACCACTGGTCTTTGGTGCCTCACAGCCTTATGATGCTGTTACTGTTGGATAATCTCAGTTCCCACTCCATGTCCTCCCCTTCCTTTGCTGTTTGGGTCTGGACAGTGTCAGAGCCTTGGTGTCCTCATCACAGACAAGATAACCACCCTCTCTCCCCACCCCCCAGCTCCCAGGGCTTTAGGGCCTCATGTCAGTCAGGTGACAGTCCCCAGTGCAGGAGATGCTGTATTGACACAGAGCTCCCACCTCCCCCTTCTCACAGGACTGCAGGCTGACACCCACGGGGAGCAGAGTCACTCGGGGACAAGCTACCTGTCTTTTTCGATCTGTGTGTTCAGGTAGTCAGAGACCTCTTGATGAAGAAAACCATAATACCATGTCCAATAGATTAGAAGAAACTTGTAATCGGCAACGAGTTCTAAGATGGTCAGGAAGGTCTTGGCTGTGGTTATTTCATGGTCATATTCATCTGCACGCTCCCAGACATAGATTGTGAGCAGCTCCAGGGCGTACTGTGGGGGCAGCGGCTTCCCCAGCCTCTCTTTACACTGAGAAGAGAAAGGCAATGAGGAAAAACAAGGCTCTCAGCTGTCGTGTGGGGGCCACGCCACACAGGCTCAATTCAGCTGCCACCTGATGATGTCATTACAGATATAGTGTCACACAGCCACGGCCAGTCACTCCGATTCAGTCTCTGGCCTCTCCTGTGCTATAGTCAAGAGCTGAGTGTTTGAGATGGACACCTGGTGTTCCATAGACTGAGCACTGACTAGCAGGCACAGGAGGAATCAAGACACCATGAGTGACAGCTAGGAGTGAGGTTGGGGGCGGGACATAAGGAGTGCTCATTATGGAAGTTTTCTCCTAGTCTCTGAAGTAACATGGAAGGGGCCAGGGAGATGGCTCAGGGGTGAAGTGCCTCCCTCCCTGTGCAGGGGTGAGAACTAGAGGTCAGACCCCAGCATCTACATGAGTGTCAGACTCTTGAAGAAGCTGACTCATAATCCTAGCTCAAAGGGTTGGAGATGGGGCTTCCAGGACTGTCCAGACCTGCTGACCCAGCACACTGAGTGTCATGTGTGAGACCCTGACTGATTACACAAGGTGGGGCGTGACTGAGGACCTGCCCTCACTCTTTCACCTGACCTCCACATCCTTATGCACACACACATAAGGAGCACATTAAGGACATGGCTTCTCCCTTTCTGCCCAACTCTGCTCTTCAGAAGAACACTTAGCTATATGATCTTTGAAATTGCCAGGTAACAATGGCTGGGTGCAGAATCTCCTGCCTTCACCTTAACAGCTAGCCTAGACCAGCCAGCCACCACAAGAGGAGGCAGCCATTCAGGCTATCTCAAGGTCTTACATGGTTGCTGTGTGTTTCTTGTTCCAAAGCCTAGCCAAAAAGACCTTTCTCTTTTCTCTCATCTCTTTTACCTCCATGGAAGTATCACCTGTAACCTTTGCCCAGCAATTGGTTCTCACCTTCTTTATTGACCAGATCAAGAACGAATGAGGGAAGCAGACTTTAGTTACCAATGTGCCCCTCTACAGGTAGACACACACAAACACCACACATACATCTAAACAATAGTCCAGACAAATACTGAGAAATCACCCACTGAAACAGATGATATCTGGAAAGGACAGGAAAACAGAAGGCACAGAAAATGACGTGAAGACTTTGCTGAAGAAGAAAGTAGACATGCAGAGACATAAATGAAGCAACAGCCATGGAACAGTTAGACACAGCTGAAGAGACAGTTACCTGATTAGAAAGTGGAGTGGAAGAAATCACTTAGAACAAGCATGGAAAGTCCTCCCGCCCCATTCCCTCTCCCTCCTTACAGAGTCACGTTCCCTTGTTGTTCCCCCAAACCCTTGTTTCTCTGAACCCCTCTGCTCTGCTCCCCTCCTAACTACTCCCCCCCCTCAATTTTCTACTTTCTCACCTTGTGCCATTTTTATTCCTCTTTGTCAATCTGACACAGAGAGTGCCATCTGGAGAAGATGGGCACACAAGTTAGGAAATGCCTCCATCAGCCTAGCCTGGCCTGGAGTCAGGCTTGTGGGGCATTTTCTTGACCAGTGTGGGAGGACCTGGCC
Organism: Rhabdomys dilectus; assembly: GCA_019844195.1. Lineage (NCBI taxonomy): Eukaryota > Metazoa > Chordata > Mammalia > Rodentia > Muridae > Rhabdomys > Rhabdomys dilectus. The sequence continues at coordinate 8,956 of JADRCG010007712.1, forward strand.
CATTGTGGGCATTCCCTGTCCTGGACAGGTGGTCCTGAGATGTTTTTAAAAATCAGACTGATTGCCCAAGGGTATCAGGCAGCCAGCAGAGTTCCTCCATGGCCTCTGCTTCCGTCAGTGATGGAGTGGGATGCAGGGATGTCAGCCAGACAATCCCTTTGCTTCCCAATTTACTTTCCAGCATCATCTTTACCACAGCAGTCAGAGCAAACAAGGTCAGACACTGGTCCTAGAGAGGGGGCACATCTGTGATTGACCTGCCATGTTGCTCCTTGGGAGGACTGAGGAAGGATGATGGAACTTTGGGTTGGAAAGCTGTTGAGAGCTGAGAGCCTACCAGGCTGTTTGTGGGAACTTGGAAAACAGGAGAGCTGAGAGGCAGGCAGGTGACAGAGACTGGAGTGAAGTTTCAGAGGAAAGCAAGGACCCCATCTGGGCTGCTTGTGTGCTATGTTTGCATGAGGAATCAGGGGTTTCTCATCAGCTGGGGGTGAAAATCAGCTCAGATTAAGTAGAGAATGGCAGGATGGAACCAAGGCTTCTAGGAAGGGTTTCCTCAGGGTCAGCAAACGCCCTGGTCCAGGGGTCCCAAGACTGCATCTCCAGGTGTCAGCCATATCTGGAACTGCAGAGAGGTCTCCCAGGTCACAAGTACCATAAAACTTGCAGGACTGAAGGGGCCTTGCAAAGCAGCTGAGGCCTGGCACTGGGAGAGGCCAGGAGAAGCCATTGGGGAAGTGTAGCCTCAATGGCAGTGGTGACCTTGGGACACTGGACTTGTCCTGAGCAGGTGATGACTGCCATGAACAGAGCAATGTGAGAACAGAGCTGACCTGAGCCTGAGACCAGGTGTGTGTGCTGTGGATGGCATAGCCCGAGAAGCTCAGAGAACTGGGAGTCCCAGATATCAGATCTTGAGGTTTTGGTGCTCTTGGGGTTTCATTGTTTTTTGATGTGATTGTAGCAGTGACCTCTTGAAGAAGAATGAATTTAACCAGTGTTGTAAATTTTATATGAGCACATCCTTGAGAGAATAATCTTGTTCTATATTGAAATTAAAAAGAGAGAGAGAGAGAAAGAGAGAGAGAGAGAGAGAGAGAGAGAGAGAGAGAGAGAGAGAGAGAGAACCCTTTTAGATTCCTAAGGCTAGATTCTATTTTATGGCATGACATTGAAATTATATCTTTGCAAAAGTCAAGAAAGAAAAGGTTATGCGTCAACAGAGGTGTGTGTGAGCATAAATTTGAAAGTGGGTTATTTGTGAAAATGAGTTTTTGCCAACTAGACATAAGGTAGGGTCTCTGAGCAGGAGGCATCCTTAATCACGACAGTCCCTCAATCAGTCTGGCTTAGGGTAGTCTGTGTGCACAGGTTCCTGATCAGAGGAGGATGTGGCTGGTGCCATGCCTGAGTGTCTGCGCTGTATAAGAAAGCAATCTGAGTGAGCCATGGAGATGAAGGCAGTGAGCAGAATTCCTCCCTGGTCTCTGCTTCAGTCACTGTGCTGACTTCCCTCAGTGATGCTCTGTGACTGGGATGTGTAGCCAAGTAAGACCTTTCCTTCCCAAGGCACTCTGGGTCATGTGATAACGTTATCATGTCAATAGACAGCAAGCTAGAATAGACCTCTTCTCAGGCCTGTATCCACATTCTCTACACATAGGGTCCACAGTGTCTGGGCCAGATGCCTTACCAGTTGATACCAGTGCTTGACCAGACGGATGAGATTCTTCAGCTTGGTTGCACGATGCTTCAGGAAGTTTTGATGGAGGTCTGTGAAGCAGATGTAGAATTCACCCTCCTTCTCCAGCTTGGTGCACTCGTGGATAAGTTGGGTGTAGATTTGGTAGTATAATTGGGGTTCAGCGAACTTATTGTTTCTCAGATCATCTATAAAGAAAGGATCTCGCATGTTTCAACTCATTTCTGCTCTGAGGATCTTCCTTCTCTCTAGGGTCACTATTATTGTCTATGGGGTTCAGTGAACACCACAAAGTTTGTCTATAGCCAGCATCACTCCCCTTAGAGACATGAGCCCACTACACCTCTGAACTGTGCACATGAATTGGTCCTGGAAAGTCTGTGCCACCAACTGCTCCTAGTAGGATGCCTTACTCCCAGGCCTGGAGGAAACAGCACACTGTGGTCACTCACAAGAGAGTTACACGGTCATCTGATAATGGCCAACCATGTGCTGGTGTACCATGGAGAACTCTACCTCAGCTGTCTATCTTACCTTGTGCGCACAGTCTCTGTGCTATTTTGTGATGGTGGGTGGGTTGTGCGAGCATTGATGGGGCAAACACGTATTCATAGGCCACAAGAGGAGATGGGTGTGTCTTCCTTTATAGTTTGTCACCCTCTCCCTTTGCAGCAGGGTCTCTCTGTGAACACGGAGCTTGACTGGCATCTATCAGGCCCCAGAGATTCTCCTGTCTCTGTCCCCATAGTTCCAGGGATGCAGGTTAATGTGTAGAACTTCCTAAGCTTAGGTGGGCATTGGGGATTTGAACTCAGGTCCTCATGCTTGTGCAGCAGTCACCCCTAACCATTGCACTGTTTTCCCAGGGACTGTGTGTTTGCAGTGCTCCAATCTCTGTAGTGCCTAAATTAGTGTCATGTGGTGTTGACTGTCCAGTTCCTGAGATCTTCAGGATATGGTGGTGGTGTCTGTGTGTCCTGTAATCTTTTACAGTGACAGGAACAGGCTATGAAATTGATGTGTCTGTGGCTATGTGTAGATGTGTTTGCACATTTGAATTGACTATCCAGGCATTAGGCTGCACCTTTGGTGTCTGCAGGTGTGTAACCATGGTTGCAGCAGGCCATACCATCAGGCTTTGATGCTGGCACAGACCCAAATCACTCAGTGATGGAGGTTGAAAAAAGTCTAGTCTCTCAGTGACCCAGAAAGTTCTCAAGAGTTTATTTACCAGTTTAGGACCCAGGACACAGTAGGTCTCATTTGTTAAGTCACCTAGGTTAGGGCTGTAGTCCTTTTGGATGCCATCCACACAAGCATTCCCAAGGCAATCCTTCTACTGTAGAGTTCCTGTCCCACTGGAAAGCTGTCACAGTCTGGGCAACTCCATGAGCAACACAGGCTTCTGGGTTACCCACTTCTGAGCCCCCTCCACTTCTAAGCCTCTTGCAGCTTCCCACAGCAGGTTGACCCTCTCAGTTCCTGCTGCCTGAGACTCTGGCCTATATCCATTTTCTCTCTTAAGCCAAAGGTTTGTCTCTAAGTTAATAGCGGCAGTTTACACAGTGGCCAGCAGGTGGTGCTGTATTTCCTAAGTATAAATCCAGAAGTAATTCTCCAAGCTCCCCAATACTGGTCTTTTATAGGTGTTCCTGGTTTTCTTAGGTAGATTGGACAATTTGTAATTTTGGAGACACACTGTGTGTCAGTCAAGTGTAGTATGAGAGAACTTAATGCAGAGATTCATTAATGTCCAATTATACAACTCGTGTGCATGTGAATTTTGTGGCGTGTATGCTGGGTTCTAGTTTTCTAGAGGGGGAAAGAATTCTTCGGGAATTTCTGCATCCTGCACACTGCCCAACCCCCATGGGCAGACACCCAGACCTCTGCATAGGTCTGAAGTTTCTCATGTAGAGAGCTGACATTCTGTAGGATATATCCCCAGGGGCTGGGCAAATGGCTCTGTGGGTAAAGGGATCCTTAGAGAAGAGTGAGGACCCTAAATCACATTATGAGCACCTCCATTAGAAGCTGTGGTTGAGGGGTATGAGGGTCCACACCTAAATAGCACTGCTGGTGAGGTAGAGACAGGAGAGTCCCTCAGGCTGTCTGACTAGCTAGGTTGACATGAAACTGGCCCATCCACCTTTCTCAAAACAAACTTGCCTGGCTTGTAGCTGGTGGTAGAGGAATCCCCAGTGTGTCCAGCGTATATCTGAGTATAATTGTTTACAGCTGGAGACTCATAGCCTACAGATACTTCTAGGAGAATACACAACCCCTCCCTCAGCCCTGTGCTGTACCTAATAGACAATCAGAGGCTCCAGGTGCCAGAGATGGTGGGTTCATCTCCATCAGAGCACACGCCACACCTGATCCCAGGTCCTTACTGCAAGAGCCACGAATGTGGGGCAGCAAACTCCAGGTCAACCTCTTGACTGGAGACCAAAATAGGCTCTTAAGTAATGGACATCCAAGGCTGGCCTCTGGCCATTACCCACACGTGCAAACATGTGAACATGCCTCCCCAAACACACATACACACACACACAGAGAGAGAGAGGGGGGGGTGTCGGGATTCAGGCATGAGGAAGGGCAGGCTGAGGCTCTGCTGCTGGCTGACTTACACAGGACATCATAGGCTGGCTGCACATCAAATTCCATCTCCTGCTGGAGCTCAGGGGAGCTCAGTTTGAAGCTCAGAGACCTGGAGTTGGGCTGCTCTGCACTCTGGAATTCAAACTTCACTTTAAATTGTTTCTCTTGCTGCAACTGGCACAGGTGTTTCTGAATTTCCTCAAGGAACTCTCCATGCCACTTTAACTGATCCTCAAAGCTGGTGAGATTGTTAAAGAACACCACCATGTTGGCCTCTGACCTGCCCTTGAGTGCAGTGTGTTCGTCGTAGGAGCCGCCCTAAAAGACAAGGATGAGAATGACAAAGGACAGGGATAGCAATGCTGGGCTGTCCAGATGCTGAACAGAGTGGGAGTCGATCACCAAGAGTGATCTTTGGATGGAGAAAGCTGACCCCTGTGTAGTGGAATTCTACTCAGTCCTGAAGAGCGAAATTGGATCTGTAGGGAAACAGATGGTCCTGGATCGCCTTGTGATACAGGAGATAAGCCAGACTCAGAATGATGAACATCCATTTTTTTAAAATCTATTTCTATTCAGAAAAGAGAGAGAGAGAGAGAGGGAGGGAGGGAGAGGGAGAGGGAGAGAGAGAG